>VMBQ01002592.1:99101-130183 GCA_007657795.1 Dreissena rostriformis | reverse complement strand
TTGTAATGGTCATACAGGTGTTTTAAATTGATTGATTGGTTACAAGATTATGTGCTTATGTGTTAGGGACTCGAGTAAAACGTTACGCACACGAAGATTATTCTACACGAGTTATCTTTTTTTATTTGAGGGTATGTAATTGTGTATTCAAATATATTTCCTCAAGTTTATTATTTTTCACAGAAATATAAACATTTAATTACGATTATCTTCGGGAATCTACGTCACCAGGCTATACATACTTTAAAGTTTTTCTTCATCGTTATTGGGAAACAGAACAAAACAATTTTATATCATTTATATTTAATTAATGGAATTTATTGTTTCACCACGAACAATACAAAGGTATACATGTATGTTTATATTTGTTCATAATTAACCTTTTCTGGAATGAAATTTTCTTATAACAAACCTCCACCTTGTTCCGCCGTGCGTCCACCGCGATCCGCGATAAGTCCACGGCGTTCCGCGGTGACTTCTTACTGTGAAAGTGTCCGCGGCGTTTTTATGAGAACGAGAGAAACCGCCGAAAAAACACCGCGAACAAAAAACAATATCGCCGCGATTGTCCGCCCGCGGGCGTGTTTGTCCGCGGTGGCAGCGCTGAATTTGAAAAATCAGCGTGAGCTGAACTGTAGGTGCGCGATGTTGATCTGAAATATTAACTATATGATGCTATACATATATTCTTAAATCTTTTTGTAAGAAGAAGGGATGTAGTTGATGCGTGATCTTAATTTCATTTCATCGTGCCTCAAAAAGTTGTAACTCTGTTGCTCTGGTCTCCTTCCTACCATGGAGTAATTAAATAGGTATTAAATTGAATGTGTTTCAATTCCCTTTTATTACTGTTTAATTTGAGTTGCAATGCTATGAGGTTAAACTTTATTAACACTTATATGTATCATGAATATTGCTGGGCCAAGTGTGAAGTTGAGCGCTCTATAATCGGTTTAAACGCCCAGTGCTTAGCGTTCCAAGGCGGTGACCCCAGCTTTATTCTACTATGTGTATATGTTGTTTAGTTTTGTGCCGTACTGTACCGATTTGGCAATTGGTTCCTTGCCATAAATAAAGGACCACGAAGGTGTGTATGATAGAAATTCAATACTGCTGCAGCTTCTGGACTTTCACTTCTTTATATTATTATATCTTAAACAAAAAAAATCCACTACCAGTTTGACAATGAGGTGTTGATATAATGTGGCATACCGTAACATTAAGCTGCGTGAATATCTTAGTTTTGTACTTCATTTTTGCATTATTGTTATATCCGGCTGAAGCATTCACATAGAACACAAATTTAATTATTTACACTAAATGACGATACACGTAAATACATAATAATAATAAAAGACACCTCGGACAAAAACGTTTGTCTCATTTAAACATAACACGTTTAAACTTATTATGTCGATATAAAAAAGGAAAACATAATTGCTCCCCGACGGGGAATCGAACCCCGGTCTCCCGCGCGACAGGCGGGGATACTCGCCACTAAACTATCGAGGAAGCTGATTACGAAGATCGGTATCAAATCCCAACTCAATGTGAACACAGCGGACTCGGCGAGGCATATTACTACTAAATATTTGACAATTTAGGATTAAAGGGACTGCCAACCACGAATGATAAAAAAAAAGAAAAGTTCTAAAATACCGTATTTTTACAACTATTAGTTTAAATTGATTAAAATGTCACGACTGGTATATTACATTACTTGAAAAAAGTTGTTAAGTTTTCATATTTTCAGTATATTCGGTAATAAATTTTACTGGGTATGTCTACCAGGTAACTACAAGTTAACTATAAATAATGCCAGTAGATTGATCATCCTCGTCACGTGGTAAACCCAGGAATGCAAATTGTGCATGCGTAGTGAATTGTATATATATATATATTATATATAAAATGATCAATCTACTTGCGTTATTTATAGTGTGTATATCGTTATGTCACATATTTTCGCGATGTACTTTCGATTTTTGATATCGCGAAATTTTATTACCGAATATACTGAAAATATGAACTTTTTTCAAGTAATGTAATATACCAGTCGTGATATTTTAATCAATATAAACTAATATTGAAAAAAAATCGGTATTTTAGAACTTGTCTTTTTTCGTCTTTCGAGCAAGCTATTTTTTACGGTTTAAACGTATGCCCATTGTTCAGAAGCATTTAAACTTTTTTGGGTATGGGCAATAACGAATTCCCGTATGATTCCTGTACAAAAATGTCCCTCTTGCGGACGAAGCATTATTGAGTAATATGATTAATGATTAATGGTGCCAAAACAACATTACGGCGAAAAAGTATTTGGGATTATTTTTTTCACCGTGTGCATTTTCATATCGTTTAGACATTGCGCTCGTTTCGAGAAGAACTGACACGCATTTTTTAACACTTAGCCAATTGTGAGATTTAGCCATGTGCACATAGCACCACGAAAATGGTATAATGTACTGCATACCGTTTCTTGTTTTAGAAACAAGTCTTTTAACAAGTAGAACAAAAATGCCTTCCAATCAGACTAAATTTAATATTTTGAAATTAACGATTCAAAATCGTTGAGTCAAGCATTTATTTTTGGAATACAGAGATTTGTGATAAAGTAATCAATTGTCAATTATTTCGTCAGATTAAAAACGACATTTTCAAATTTACGATTCACGTTCAGTGTGCCCCGCATCTATTTTACTAATACAGAGCCATGTGATAAGGTTACTGTAGCTTTGACCAACGTTTTCCATGACGTCACTTATATACGTCACAGTCGCGCATGATCTTTAATATGCCGTTTGTCCGAAGCCTTTGATTCGTAATAAAACTTCCGTTTTTGAAAACGGTTCATCCTTTAAAATATATAACTCATTATTTGTGAACAAGTCAAACATTGTTTATATTTGACCTCATTATATCGTAAACAATATTTCTGCACTATCAGTTCGACATTGTGGCTATGATATTGCAATAAACTGTGAGTCCCCGTTGCGCAATGGATAGCGCGCTTGACTTCTAATCAAGAGGTTGCGGGTTCGAGTTCCGCCGGGGATGAAGTGACCGCATTATGTTGCGGTCAGTATGTAAAACATACGGACAGATGTGTCGATTTCACACCGGGTACAATATTACAGATATGCTTAGCAGAGTTCAAAATCTACGTCGTGTGCACCTCTTTCGCACCTTTGTTGCATGAACTCCTAACAGGTTGGACAGTGTTGGAGTGAAATAATGTGACCTACCGTAAAATTAAACGGCATTAATTTCTAAAAAAAAATCATCTTCATTTTTTCTTTATTGTTACATCTTGCTTTAACAGTCACATCGTGCAAAAACGTTTGCCTCATTTAAACCAAACAATAATACATGTAGATATCAAAAAAAGGAAAGGAAACTGCTCCCCGACGTGGAATCGAACCCCGGTCTCCCGCGTGACAGGCGGGGATATTCACCACTATACTATCGAGGAAGCTGATTATGGACATCGATATCAAATCACAACTCAATGTGAACACAGCCCACTCGGCGAGGCACATTACTACTTAATAATTGACATGTTAGGCTTAGGCTCCCAAGTGGTCTAGTTGTTAGGATTTCACGCTCTCAACGTTGCGACCCGGGTTCGATTCCCCGCTTGAAAATTGTTTTAAGCAAATTGTTTGTTATGTTTTAAAATAAGTGCTTTCCTGCAAGCATTGACACATGTTCGAGCGTATGTAATAACTAATAACCGTGCGATTCATGTGAAAACATGTCTTTTTGCGCTCGTTGCATAATTGAGATATAGGATTAATCATAAATAGTGTCAAACTAATATATATCAGCAAAAAGGCTTCGGAATGTTTTTTCATCTTGTGCATTTCGATTCCCTTCAAAAGACTTGGAATCGAACCCTCGTCTCCCGCACGACAGATAGGATACCTTTCAATATACTCTCGATGACGTTATAAATACAAATCGATATCAAGACACAACTATCAAGGCCATAATATACTAAAAGGTTTTCTTAAAAAAAAAATCAATGTTAAAGCAATTATTTCGACAAAACAATTAACGCAACATTTTAAGCGTGAAGACCCTCGTAACCATACCTTGTCTTACATAGCATTCTGTGTCGATTTGATTTAAACAATAACAAAGATAGGTCATTCGATATCGAAACGAATGAAAGTTAATTGTTTTACTCGGCGAGACACCTTTCCACTTAATAATTGACACATTAAACTCAAGCTCCAAAGTGGTCTAGTGGTAAGTATTCCGCAGTTATGTTACATGTTTTAAAATAAAGCGCATTTTCAAAAGCATTGAAAACATACAGAGGGTAAGCAATAACGGATCACCGTATGATTTCTGTGACAAAATGTCATATTTGCGACAGTCGCATGATTGTGTATCATGATGAATGTTATATATTAGCAAAAGCAAAATAACATTTATGAGAAAAAGGCTCGGTGAATACTTTTTTCATCATGTGCATTTCTATATCCTTATTGATAACCGGCTTGAGACATGATATTTAGCATGTTATCTTTTTTACATATTTTCAAATTAAACGCATTTTTCAGAAGTATTAAAACATTAATAATTTAAAAAAAAAGTATTTTTACGCTCGTTGCATTATTCGGTTATATGCTAAATGATGAGAGCCTAGGTGTTCCATTTAAATCCAAGCGAAGCAGTCACCTCGAACAAAACCTTTCGACTAATTATACAAGAACAATTAATGGTGCCAAAAACAACATATAGTCGCAAAAGGCGGCGAGGAATTGAATTAATGGTCTTTATGAACCAAACCTTGACTGAAGGGCAATAAATACAACAGCAAAACAATGATAAGAGCGTTATGGTTTTTGTATTCCACTTAATGTCCTCTATAAATGTACAAAGAAGAAAATGATGTTTTACATATTAATTATGTAAAATGCTTATAATTACCATGACTTTCACAGTATGTGAAAATCATGATTGACAAATAATATAATATTTAACAATTGTCGGATAAAAAGGATGTATAACACAAGGTTATTTATACATAATAACAAATTGCTAACACATATTATTTCCTTAGCCGTTCTTATGAATCGACATAAAAATATTAGGCAATCATAATTTACGATATTATATCCTTCAGATTGATACATGTAACAAACAAGATGCACGGCTAAGATAACAACATGCTCATATAATATAGATCATAGTATAATATGGGAACAAGAGGCAATTCCTTACACTGAACAGGCCTTTGTAATACAAGTGAATACATCAACAGGTAACAAAGCGTATCACATTTTTACCATGTTAGGGACACCACACAGTGTTTCTATGAAAGCTATGCCATAATCCCTTTCCACATACCCTGAAATGAAATGAGCCATACACAATGATGTCGCGGCACGCAAATGGACTTAACTGATTAAAACACAAGCATTCCATTTCCAGTGTTTGTTCTGCTATTATTTCAGGTAAGAAATTATAATATTACTATATTACTATTTACTATTGTAAATTTCATACTGTGATAATCGATTTGCTGTTTACATTTACTTTGACTAAGTCCAATATTTATGATTAAATAATTATATTCGTATAAGTGATAATTTATTTTAACAATTTTATAGATACTGTTGGTTTTATTGTAGTTACTGATTTACGCAAAAAAATATTCAGTGTTGTTTGTTGCAATATTGATTTGGTTTATTATGTTAGATGTTAACATAATAAGCATAATACAATTAACAATTAAATATTATAAGTAAAACAGCATCGTTGCTTTGATCACTCATGAACTAGAAATTACGAATAACTAATAAAGTTTTTTTAGAGTGTGCATCTCAATTCATACATGTATTGTTTTATGATACTATTGAATGAGTATTCTGGTGTTAATTGAGAAAATAAAATGGGCTGCTTTACATCGCCTTAATTATTTTCGCGTTTTACAAGCAAGCGAGTACTGCGATAGTTTATTGGTTGCGCTTAACGTTTAGAATGAACGAAATAACAAAACACCACCACGTTACTATAATTATCCCGGATACAGTTTTAAGAATTAAATCACTGTTGTAATGGTCATAAAGGAGACCCTCATATTTTATCACATACATTTATTACTAAAGGAGATATGCTACGCACACGAGAAAACGACTGAACCACATTAGTTCCTTTGTCTGATGTGGAGAGATTTATGGTTCTTGTACTCTGCATTTGCACTTACAGCCCGCTATCATTTAAGGCAGTTTCATTATATCACTTTAATACTCAATGAGTAATGCTCCCCTCAAATAGCGGGACGGACTGGCGGACGAAAGTACGGAAAGAATGAAGAACGTACGATAAGAATAAAATATGACTCGCATCGGGCATTACACATTTGCACATTCAATTAAAAACATTCATATTAACAATTGCAAATAAAAAACTAAGATGTTATTTAATAATAATTACATCAACGCCTTTAGAAGAACATAATGTGATAGACTGGAATGTCTTTCATTATAAAACATTTCAAAACAACTATATTTGTTAAAATTGTACTTCTACACACAATTTTACAATCATAATCATTATACTCATTATCGTTTAACCAGTGTCTGAACAATACAGGTCAATAAATCTTCAATATGTACACCATATTTACATAAACTATGCATACATTAGTATTCTATATACACACACTGTGGATAACTTTGCTGAATAACAAGATATCGAAAGACAAATCATTGCAAACGAAGCTCGCCCCAATAACGACTTCAAAAAAAGTAAATAATATATACAAAATATATTTACAAACCATGACTCTTATAAACACAGTAACAATTATCTAAGTACACTACACTTGCTCTTTTTCTATGTCACAAAATGCAGTCGTCGGAATCATTAACAAACTATTCCGGTTCTAAAACGACAAATCAATTGGTTTGAATGATGACCAACGCTTGCCGCGTCGAATACAATTTACCACAGAGCTTTGTCTTCATCGCCGCGTACGCGCGGTTCCTGATGTGAACTGTAATCAAGACCGATATATGAAACAAAGAAAAAATATCACAATTCGTTTGGACCATGAGACGTGAGGTAAGGTATTATTCTGGGTGCAGTATTACATCACTTATCTTGGTAACTGAATCCATCTTGTGGGTTGATCTCTAGCGATCACGGCAGAACAGTTGTTCAGGTAAAACAAAAATAAATAGGGTACCTAAGCAGACTATCATTTTTATTAACGAACGAAAACTCTAAAAAACAGTTCATATTGTTTTACTTACAGTGAATACAAAATTATTATTCTACTGACAAAAACTAATATTTTCATTTTACTTTTCGCTTATAATGAAGTTCTATTTCATTGTTACATGCGATGTGACTGATTTATACCTTTGAGCAATTTCGGGAACTAAGTCTCATTTTTGAGTCCGGCATCGCTGACAGCCATGGTCATCTTCTTACTTCAAGCATAGTTGTACTTCGCTGCCCCAACCGGATGCCACCGCAATGGGTTGAATTAAAGACATCTTGCCAAACAGTACTAAAAGCACATAAATGTAAGTGTAAAAGACCATGCATACCAATAAATAATACATGTTTTTTTAATTATCAGTATGCTCTGATGATGTACTTGCACCTCTATGTTGTTGAATGTCAACATGAATATTATGAATACGAAATGGTCAGATCAGTTATCATTTGTTAGACTGGGAAGTATGAATATTAACTTATGTCTTTTTATGACTGGCTATACAGCGAGAATAGATATTGATCAACAAAACAGCTATATAAATTCGATGAATTTTAGATTGTTTTTCTCACTGTTCATTCAAACGTTTGCTTGGGAGAAAAATGGTTTGTTTATGCTGCACATACTAATGCAATTTGTAAAAAAACAGAAAGTGATAACATGAACTTGAGTTGACATACACAAATTTACCATAAGTTCGTTTGATACTGAAGTCTGATTTAGCCAAGATGCTGACATTTGCGGGTCAGAGTGCGGTCAGTGTCAAAGATGAAAATGAATGCATGGAAGAAGTGCATTGAAATGAGAGAAAAAATATCACAACAAGCAATCCATGGACATCTGAAAAGCTAGGAGGGTTCATGGATTAAGTAATTCCAGATCACCAGAACATGTAAACCTGTTTTTAGTAGCTTTGTTGAAAAGGTGTCAAAAGTACTTTTTGAGCTGAAATGAAAGGACTTGATATTTGAATTGGCCGACGCTGGTGAGAACTCATTTAAACTTTTAAAAACCAGTAAACATGTCTACATAAAATGGTCCAGAGTTTCCATGTGATGTTTCCTTGAGACTGACTCCATTTCGGGTAAAGCATTTTTTTGGCATTGTGTAACGTGTGAAATTCCAACTTATTAATTTTTCTGCACATATATAAATACTTTCTTAAGAAGATTGATAGTTGCTCTTGGATCAGACACAAGTAGTACATTGATGTTAAAATGTTTACTTTGCATTAAGTAGTTTTCTATAACTTAAGTTCTCTTCATAAGTAAAAGTAATAGATTACGTTACATTTTACATTACTTAATTTGTTTTTATTTTTACGATCGTTATTGTAATTGTAATTTCCTGGCCCGAATTAAACTTCAAAATGAACATCTGTTTGTTTAATGAAACATTATCCATATTCCTTTAAGTTGCAGTCATTAACAACATACCACTAGCGTTCACGAATAACATCATTTCGATAGCAACAATGATAATATATAAACAACAACATCAACACTTCTAGTGATTATCAAACCGTCATCAGCATCACTGCCAGTAAAACCTCCGACAAAAACGACGCTACCAGCAATGGCACTACCACTATCAACTGAAGCAGCAGCACGCACTGCCAGAAGCATAAACAACAACAGTCCCAGAATCAATGGCTCTGACGCAACCATCATCAGAATCAGCAGCAGAGAAACCAGCAGTATGGATAAATCATGACGTTCAGTGGGGACACAGCGCAATCACCTTAATACAGAAGAATGAAGAGACTGAAGCCGATTCGCAACATTAAATTTGAATTATTTCATTGTGAACCAATGTGGATAGTGAATAGTAACTGAAAATAAGTTTTTTTTCATAAACAGTGAATTACAATTTACATGTAATATGGTAACCCTCGTAATCAAAGGGAATGTGGTTAAAATGGTTAATTCAATGATTAATGGTTATGCAAACATAGTATTATATGTACCTGTTGACTATAATTGGATGATGATCGTTTCGCTCTGTGATACCGCCTCGACAAGCAGCGTGCTAGGCAGTCCATGTAGATTTTTCAAGCTGATGGCTAGACGACCCACGATGATGAATTGTCTGTGTTTCAGATTTTGGTAACCGGCGATACAAATCCCACCAAGTTTATCTCCTGAAGTGGCGAACCCATAATGACCATGATCGGCGCTGCTTACTTTGTGAGACGCGATGATTGCCACACTTTAAGCTACTGTCTTAGTGACGTGCAATTATGGCCATTACTTCACTCCTGTCTGTGGGACCCGTAATAATGACTTATTATTTCACTCCTACCTTTGTAATCTGTGATGATTGCCATGAATGAGCATGTTGCGTGCTACTGACTTTGTGGTCCGGATGATAATACTAATTTGCGCTCCTTACTTGGTCACGAGAAGTGACTACCGTGATTATATAATTGTATTACTTGAACTATGCCTCGGACTAGGTGACACGCGATGATGATAATTGAGCTCGTGCAGTTGTAGTTTTAAATCTAGCTGATGAAGTTTTGCGCTGCTGACTTAGTGCCATCATGTGAAAAAAAAGTTTTGATAATGCTGCTTTGAAAACAGTGATGATGACCATAGTTTGCGGTGCTCCATTGTTAAACCGATATAATATAACGCTTATTTGCAATGTTAAGTGTTTGATAAACCTATTATAGTCATTGTTAACGCATCTGACTTGGCACTTCATCAAATCATTGTCCTTATAACAATGACCAAGATTTGTTTTGCTGTCTTTGAGACCAATGATGATGACCATGTTTTGCTGAATGGTTGGCCTATGCTGATGACCATGGATGGCTCTGGTGAATTTGTTGGTTTGCACTGGTGACGTAGTGGGTTGGCGCTCCCAATTTGGTAGATTTGCGGTGCTGACTTGATGGTTTGCACGTTTGCCTTGATGGGTTGGCGATAGTGATTTGTTAGATGCGTTGGCGCTGGTGACTTGTTAGGTGGACGATGCTGATTTAGTGGGTTGGCGCTGGTGACTTGTAAGTTGGACGCTTATGATTAAGTAGGTTGGCGCTGGTGACTTGGTTTGCTGATGCTGAGGACCTTGTGGGTGGACGCCGCTTACTTGAGGAGTGTGCCCTGCGGACATGCTGTATGGACGCTATTGACTTTGAATGTTTGATTTTTTGAATTGGTTACAAGCGAAGGATGAGCATGGTTCACGCTGCTAGCCTAACGTTTGTTTCCTGAGCTATTTGACGAATTGCACATATTGTCTTATTTCAAATAACACTGTCCCGCTTATTCTTGTTATTCAGTTCATTAATAACTCGGATCCTAATGTCATAAACCAGCTGTTACAGAACGTCTTGGGAAGACCTATCATAACTCGATATATCAAAATCAGATAGAAACCGAAGTTGCAACACGAGTTGCCTTTTTAAAGCAAGCAAACAACATTGGTTTTAACAATGAGACACAAATTTACATTATAACGTAATAGTACTATAACATACAGCTTGATGTATGGTAATGGTTTTAGTTTAGAACATTTTGGATAGTTATTTCTAAATACATATGTGTTAAAACACATTTTGTAAAAGACGTTTCGAAGGTTTGTGATTATGAAGGCTCTAGCTATTGTCTCACTAAGATCTTTGGGAAATCGCATATTGATTCAGACATGCAAAGGTGCAACGAGCAGGTCAATTATTTTCTGAGAATAAAATATTAAGTCTAATTTTACAATAGTGAACCCATGGTTTCAAATCTACATAGTCTCCCTCTCTTCGTAATAACGTTTTATCGTCATCATCATCGCCGTCATCAGCAGTAGCAGAGAGAGTTACAACAGCAGCGCCATCAACAACAAACTTTTTGTCCACAATTTCAAACTGCTGAACCACAAGTGTATCCACTGAATTCAATTCTTGTCTGATTAACGTATATTCATCTCTATTTACTTCAAGACGGAACAGCAGTTTCAACAGCACACTATGCTTGATATTACACATATTTTTTATGAAATGTTGAAGCGACATTGGAGACAATGTTTTATAAATTATGAACACATACTTAATAGATATTGGCAGTTTCATCTCCACATCATAGTTATCCAAACAAATCCTTAGCTGGTTCAAGTGTGTTAAAAGAGGAAGAGTCTTTACCAGAATGTCGGCCTGTTCTATTTGCGTCATGTTGAGACTTGTGATGTTCATTTTGGGTAATATTTCATAAAACCCAGGACAGTCCTTCAAAACCTCCAATTTAACATTCGACAAATCTGCACATCTCATGTGTGTCGGTTCCGAATATATTTCACTGTTTTCTCCACTCGATACCACAGTACATTCAAACAAGTACAAGCGCACGCTATGCTGTACTGCTGACAGTCTGGTTAACACACTGTATATCCAGTCTGCTGAACATGTGCCCTCTTGTAAACTCATAAATTCTAGTGATGTTGGAAACCTGTGCTCAAATCGCTCATTGTATGTTCCCCAAATATTAAGTTTTTTTAATTTGGTCAAAGTTGATAAGATTGTTGAAGCCAATGCAAAATCCTCTGCCGTGATGATATAAAGATTCCCTATACTTGTATCACACAACATTTCGTATAGGACACAATTTCCATTGGTAATGTCTAGTTCAATATTCGCCATGTCACATGACAACATTTCTGACCGCAAATCAGACACATTTGAATCGTCTGTGTTAACTTGTGTATCTAAATTTGACCCACATACGCTTTCACTTGACTTCAATGAAACATTCAACATCTGACACGCTACAGTATGATCGAATGACGAGATCGTGATCAACAAACTGCAAAGCCACTCAGTAGAAAATTCACCTTCCTGCAGATAAATCCATTGTAAAGAAGATGGCAGCTGGAGATTAAAACGACCCGAATAGGTGCCCAACATATAAAGTTGTGTTAACTTGTTGAGCGTGTGAAGAATTCCTGATGCAAATTTGCCAGAATCGTCTGTTTTCATCTTCAAGATCCCTAAATTTGTGTCTCGAAATAGTTCAAAAATTTCAACCGTGACATTTTTCACAAATATCTTGATCTTCGACATATCACAAGGCAGTGGCTCAGACTTCAAATAAGGTATTTGTATATCTAAACTAGTGTCATTTGCATGTTCTCCTGAATGCAATGCAACATCAAAAAGTTCACATAATACAGGATTATCTAATGAAGACAGCGTTTTAAACAGGCTGCATAACCATTCACTGGAAAATTCGCATTTTTGGAGACAGAAACGTTGCAATGAAGCAGGAAGCTTAAGATTACATCGTCCCGTATAAGTGCCACACAAAACAAGATGTGATAACTTGTTGAGCGTGGGAAGAATCTCTGATGCAATAGTGGTAGAATCAGCCGTTTCCAGCCACAGCCACCCTATACTGGTATTGCGAAAGTGTTCAAACAGTTCCACACTGCTCTTTTGTACAAAAATCATGATGTTTGACATGTCACATAACAATAGTTCAGACCGCAAGTCAGATATTTGTATATCTGAACCTGTGACACATGAATGTTCACCTGACTGCAAAACAACGTCCCAAAGAGCACACTGTAAAGGAGGATCTACTGAATGGAGCGTGATCATCAAACTGCAAAACCACTCAGATGAACATTCGACTTTATGCAGACTTAAATATTCCAATGAAGCAGGCAGCTTGAGATTATGACGTCCCGTATAAGATCCCCATATATAAAGTTTTGTTAATTTGCTGAGCGTGCCAAGGATATCAGATGCTTGTGAAAAACATTCAACCGTTCTGAGGGTCAGTATCCTTATACTTGAGCCACGTAATATTTCAAAAACTTCCATACAGCAATGAGTCACATCTAGCTTGATATTAGACAGATCACGTGACACTATTTCAGTTTGGAAGTCAGATAAATGTCTATGTGGATTTTCTCCATCGGCGTTTTCACTTTGCACCAATACAACATCCCACAGCTCAAACGTTACAGGATAAGCAAATGCAGAAAGTATGATCACCAAGCTGCACAGCCACTCAGTAGAGCACTGGACGTTCCGCAGTGATATGCTTTGCAAACAAGCAGGTAACATGAGATCACAAGGACCTGTGTAGATCCCGCAACAGTAAAGCTGTTTCAGCTTGCTTAAAGTGGGAAGAATGTCTGATGCTGATGCCGCACACTCAGCCGTTTTTAGTCTCAGAATCTCTATACTTGATTCACGAAATACTTGGAAGAGTGTTCTACTGCATTTGTTTACTATTATCTCGATATTGGACATGTCACATGACAATATTCCAGATCGCAAGTCATGTACCTGTATATGTGAGTCGTATCCAAGTGATTCTTCACTTGACTGCAATACAACATCCCAAAGCTGACAATCTACAGGATGACCTAATGAAGAGAGCGAGATCAGCAAACTGCACAACCATTCAGATGAACATTCGACTTTCTGCAGATTGAAACATTTCAATGAATCAGGCAGCTTAAGATTAAGACGTCCTATATAGGTTCCCCATATATTAAGCTCTGTTAGCTTGCTGAGCGTGTTAAGAATATTAGCTGCTTGTAAAAAACATTCAGTCGTTCTAAGATTCAGTATCCCGATACTTGAACCACGTAATCTTTCAAAAACATTAATACTGCAATGTTGCATATCTATCTTAATATTAGACATATCACGGGACAATATTTCAGTTTCTAAATCCGATACATGTCTATTTGTATTGTCTTCATAGGCGTTTTCACTTGGCAGCAATACAACATCCCACAGCACACATGCTACAGGACGAACGAATGCAGTTAGTGTGATCAACAAGCTGCACAGCCACTCAGTAGAGCATTGGACGTTCTGCAAAGATATGATTTTCAAACAAGCAGGTAACATAAAATAACATCGACCCTTGTAGATCCCCCAACAGTTAAGCGTTGTTAACTTGCTAAGAGTTGGAAGAGTGTCTGATGCTAAGGTGGCACATTCAGCCGTTTTTAGGCTCAGAATTCCTATACTTGATTCACGAAATATTTGGAAGAGTGTTCTACTGCCATTTTTCACTAATATCTCGATATTGGACATGTCACATGACACTATTTCAGATCGTATGTCAGGTATATGTAAATGCGATTTGTCTCCAACTGATTCTTTACTTGACTGCAATACAACATCATAAAGCTGGCATACTACAGGATGATCTAATGAAGAGAGCGTGATCAACAAACTGCACATCCACTCAGATGAACATTCGACTTTCTGCAGACTTAAATATTGCAATGAAGCAGGCAGCTTGAGATTTAACCGTCCCGTATAGGTTCCCCATATATTTAGTTCATTTAATTTGCTGAGCGTGTCAAGAATATCAGATGCTTGCAACAAACATTCAGCCGTTCTAAGGTTCAGTATCCCTATACTTGAATCCCGTAATATTTCAAAAATTTTAATACTGCAGTGGTTCACATCTATCTTAATATGCGACATGTCACGTGACAATATTTCAGTTTTTAAGTCAGATAAATGTTTATGTGGATTGTCTTCATCGGCGTGTACATTTATCAGCAATACAACATCCCACAACTCAAACGTTACAGGATGAGCAAAGGCAGTAAGTGTGATCAACAAGCTGCAGAGCCACTCAGGAGAGCACTGGACGTTATGCAGCAATATTTTTTGCAAACAAGCAGGTAACATGAGATCACATCGACCCTTGTAGATCCCCAGACAAAATAGCTTTGATAACTTTCTTAGAGTTTGAAGATTGTCTGATGCTAAAGCGGCACACTCAGCCGTTTTTAGGGTCAGAATTCCTATACTTGAATCACGTAACAGTTGAAAAAGTTTAATACTTCCTTTTTTTACTAATAACTCGATATTTGTTAAGTCACGTGACAATAGTTCTGATCGAAAGTCAGGAACATGTATACGTGAATCGTCTTCAACTAATTCCTCACTTGGCAGCAATACAACATCCCACAGCTCACATGCTACAGGATGAACAAATGCAGAAAGTGTGATCAACAAGCCGCACAGCCATTCAGTAGAGCATTGTACGTTTTGCAAAGATATGCATTTTAGACAATCAGGCAACCTGATATCACATCGACCCTTGTAGATCCCCCAACAAAAAAGCTTTGATAACTTGCTTAGAGTGGGAAGAATGTCTGATGCTAAAGCGGCACACTCAGCCGTTTTTAAGCTCAACATTCCTAGACTTGAGTCACGTAACATTTGAAAGAGTTTTATACTTCCTTTTTTAACTAATAACTCGATATTTGTTAAGTCACGTGACACAAGTTCTGATCGAAAGTCAGGTACATGTTTAAGTGAATCATCTTCAACTGATTCCTCACTTGACTGAACTTCAACATCCAAGAGCTGACATACTACAGGATGACTTATTGAAGAGAGCCCGATCAACAAGCAGCTCAGCCACTCAGATGAACATTTACAAACATGAAGACTTATACATTGAATTGAAGAAGGCAGCTTTAGATGACAAAAGCCGGTAAAGGTACCCCACACATAAAGATGTGTTAGTCTGTTAAGCGTGTAGAGAATCTCTGATGCCTGTGAAAAAGTATCAGCCGTCCTCAAGGTCAGGTTCCGTATACTTGAACCACGTAATATTTCAAAAAGTCTAATACTACCATTTTTCAGAGTTATCTTAATATTGGACATGTCACGTGACAATAATTCAGATTGCAGTTCAGATACATGCACATTTGTATCGTCTTTTTTGGGTTCCTTATTCGACACCAGAACAATATCCCACAACTCACAAGCTACTGGATGCTCAAATAAAGAGAGCTTGATCAACAAACTGCACAACCACTCAGTAGAACATTCAACTTCCTGGAGACTTAAACATGTCAGTGACGCGTTTAGCTTTAGATTACATTTTCCTCTATATGTGCCACACATATAAATTGTTGTAAATTTGTTCAGCGTGTGAAGAATCCCTGAAGTAAATGATTCCCAGTCAGGTGTGCTCAGCTTCATTACCGTTATGTTTGTATCGCGACATTGTTTAAAAAGTTCAACACTGCCATTGTTTACAAAGATTATGATCTTGGACATGTCACAAATTAATATTTCGGACCGCAGGTCAGATACACGTACGTCGGAAACTGTGCCACCAAATTCTGCCCTTGACTTCAATATACGGTCCAAAAGATCACGATCTTCATGGTGGTCTAATGTCAAAAGGGAGATCAACAGGTTGCAAAGCCACTCAGATGAACATTCGACTTCCAGTAGACTTATACATTGCAATGAAGCTGGCAGCTGGAGACCCGTATAGGTTCCTCGTAAATAACGTTTTGTTACTTTGTTTAAAGTGTGAAGAATGTCTGCTGTGAATAAACCTATTTTTAACCAATCAATTGGTTTTATGCACACGCCGGCCGTAGTTGTATCACGAACAAATTCAAACCGTTCCATTCGCCCATGTTTTACACATACCATGATATTCGACATGTTAATTGAAAATAGTTCAGCTCGCAAGTCGGATACATGTTTATCTGAATCTTCACTACGGGCTTCTTCATTTGCCTGCAATACAACATTCATCAGTTCACACTTGACCGAGTGATCTAATGAAGAGAGCGTGATCAACAAGCTACACAGCCACTCGGAAGAACATTTGACATTCTGCAGTCTTACACATTTCAATGATGCAGGCAGCTTTAGAACACAACGTCCAATATATTTTCCACTTAAATACAGCTTTTTTAACTTTCCTAGTGTGGGTATAACTGATGAAATTTGCACAAAACAATCAGCCGTTATTAGATTAATGATCCTTATGCTAGTATGCGTAAATATGTCAAACACATCCATACTGCCATATTTAAATAATATAGTAATATTGGACATGTCACATGTCAACATGTCAGATCGCAAGCCAGATACATGAATATCGGAACAAACGTCTCCACTTGGCCGCAGTTGAACATGCCACAGTGAACACTCTAAACGATGATTTAATGAAGATAGCTTGATCAACAAGCTGCACAGCCACTCACTGGAACATTCCACATCCTGCAGACATACATATGTCAATGCCGCGGGCATCTGTAAATCATAACGACCCGCATAATCCCCCCACACTAGAAGCTTTTTCAACCTTTGAAGCGTGTGAAGAATATCAGATGCTAGTAAAAAACACTCAGCCGTTCTAAGGTCCAAAATTCCTATAGTTGTATCTCTAAATATTTCAAATAATTCCATATTGACATTTTTCACAATAACCTCGATATTGGACATGTCGCGTGATAATATTTCAGTCTGCAATTCAGACACATGTATATCTGCAACTTCACAAAATACTTCTTCACTTGAGCGCAATACAAAATCCAGCAGCTGACACGATATAGGATGCTCGAAAGAAGAAAGCGTAATGAACAAGCTGAACAGCCACTCCGATGAACATGTGACTTCATGAAGAACTATACATTGCAATGAACCGGGTAACTTGAGATTACATCGACCAGTAAAGGTACCCATTATTATAAGTGTTTTTAACTTGTTGAGCGTGTGAACGATATCTGATGCTTGCACAATGCATTCGAATATTCCAAGGCCCCCTATACTTAAACGTCGAAATATTTCAAACAGGTCTAAAGTACCATTTTTTACGCTTATAGTGATTTTAGACATGTCGCGTAACAATAGTTCTGCCCTCAAGTCAGATACACGTACATCTGAACCCGCCCCGCAGGTTTTGTCACATGACAACAATTCAACATCCAACAACTGACACCGCACTGGATTAATCAATGCGGAGAGTGTTATAAAAAAACTGCACAGCCATTCAGTTGAACATTTGACTTTCTGCAGAATTATGCATTGCAATGAAACAGGCAGCTTGAGATCGAATCGACCTGTATAGTTGCCTAATAAAGAAAGCTTTGTTAAATGGCTGAGAGTGTGAACAATATATGATGCTTTAGAAACGCATGTGTTTATTTCAAGACTCCCAATACTTGAACATCGAAATACTTCAAACAGGTCCAAAGTGCCATTTTCTACGTATATCGTGATTTTGGACATGTCGTGTGACAATATTTCAGCTTTCAAGTAAGATACACATATATCCAAACCTGCAACGCAGGCTTCTTCACCTGACTGCAATACAACATCAAACAATTCACACCGCACTGGATAATTCAATGTGGAGAGTGTTATCAAAAAACTGAACAGCCATTCAGTGGAACATTTGACTTCCTGTAGAATTATGCATCTCAATGAAACTGGCAGCTTGAGATCGAATCGACCTGTATAGTTGCCCAATAAAGAAAGCTGTGTTAAATGGTTGAGAGTGTGAACAATTTGTGATGCTCGTGAAATGCATTCAGTTATTGACATGATCCCAATACGTGTATGACGAAATATTTCAAACAGGTCTGACGTGCCATTTTCTACAAATATCGTGATTGTGGACATGTCGCATGACAGCAATGAAGCATGCAAGTCAGATACACGTTTATTTGAACCTTCCCCGCAGGCTTCTTCACTTGACTGCAATACAACATTTAATAAGTCAAACCGTACAGGACGATTCAACGTAGAGAGCGTTATCAACAAATTGCAGAGCAACTCTCTGGAACATTCGACTTTCTTCAGAATAATATGTTTCAATGATCTTGGCAGCCGGAGATCACAACGACCCATATCAATCTCACACACATAAAGCCTGTTTAATCTGTTGAGCGTGTGGAGAATTTGTGATGCAAATGAAACACTCTCAGCTGTTCTCAGGTCCAGGATCCCTATCGATGTATCTTTTAATATTTCAAACAGTTCCTTAGTGACATTTTTCACAACAATCTCGATATTGGACATGTCGCGTGATAATATTTCAGATCGCAATTCAGATACATTTATATCGGAAACGGCATTACCGACTTCTCCATCAGACTTCAATACAAATTCCACAAGCTGACACGATAAAGGACGCTCTAACGAAGAAAGCGTTATGAACAAGCTGATTAGCCACTCAGATGAACATTCGACTTCCTGAAGAACTATACATTGCAATGAAGAAGGCAGCTTTAGATCATATCGACCGGTGTAGTTACCTGACAACAACAGTCTTGTTAATTTGTTGAGCGTGTGGACAATATTTGATGCTCGCGAAGCACAATCCGTAAATCCCAAAATCCCAATACTTGTATCACGAAATATTTCAAACAAGTCTATACTGCCATGTTTTACCCATATCGTGAATTTGGACATGTCGCTTGACAATATTGAAGCTCGCAAGTCAGATGCACGTATATCTGAACCGGTCCCGGTCCCGTTGGCCTCTTCACCTGACTTCAATACAACATCGAGCATGTCAATCCTTACATGATTATTAAATGTAGAGAGTGTTATCAACAGGCTACACAGCCACTCAGACGAACATTCGCCTTCTCCTATACATATATGTTGCAATGAAGCAGGCAGCTTGAGATCGAATCGACCCGTATAGGTGCCGTAAAGAAAAAGCTTTGTTAACATGTTAAGCGTGTGAAGAATAGTTGATGCTAATGAAGCACACTCAGCCGTCATCAGGCTTAGATTCCGTATTTTTGTATCACGTAATATTTCAAACAGGTCAACACTGTCAATGTCCAGATATATATTACAATTGGACATGTCACATGCCAATGTTTCAGATAGCAAGTCAGATACTTGTACATGTGAATCTTCACCACAGGTTTCTTCCTTCGATTTTATTAAAACATTAAACAGCCCACACCCTAAACGATGACCTAATGAAGACGAATTGATTAAAAAGCTGCGCAGCCATTCAGAAGAACATTCGACTTTCTCAATACTAAGGAATCGCAACGAAGCAGGAACTTTTAGACAACACCGTCCCGTAAATGTTCCATTTAAAAACAAATTGTTTAGCTTACTGATTGTAGGAATTACGACTAATGCCATTTCAACGTCACCACTTGTTTCGAGTATCAATGTCCCTAAAGTAGTACCTTGCAGTAGGTTGTACAGCTCAATACTACCATTGTTCACGCATAACGTCAAATTGGACATATCACAATCCAACAAGTCTGACGTTGCGACGGAGGCATCGCAGTCAATTAAAGTTATTTTGTGCAAATCACATTGGAGAGAGTGGATTTGAGCGGATATTTGTACTAACAACTTCTGGAGAAAGTCAAGAGAAATTTCACTTTGAAATAAACACACGTGTTGTATTGTCATAGGCATACGTACGGTTTCCTTCAGATAACTTTCTTTTAAGTTCAAGTATGTTAATTTAGACATTGACAACAGCACTTTTGAAACCAATGCACCATCGAATTTTCCGATTAAAGTCAATTCCCCTATTTTTTCCGAACCGCACAGCGCGTTATACAGTTCCGGAGCCGCTGGCATCTCTATGCGTTCGAGACAATTAATAGATGTTCGAATGACTGTTAGAATGTCATTCGTTTGCAGTACTTTATGTTCTGAAATGAGTGATCGAACATTCGATGTGTTAGTCATCAAAACTCTTTTAAGAACGCTTGATTCAAAATTGTTAAGATATTTATTGAATATGAAGTCACGGAATTTCAGAATTGTGTCATTTTGCCCGTTTATTTTAGCCTCATAATTACCAGCAATTATCATGTGCTGAAATAGACCAACTAAAGTTAGACATCGGCCATGGGGGTCCTTTTTCTTTTTAACATACTCCAATTTCAGCATTTGTTTCCCTGTGTATTCGTCTTTTTGAAATATTAATGTTTTAATTGGATGAGAAAATTTCATGTAGATTCGTATTCCATCCTGTATGTCGTTGATGAAATCTGCATTACAAATGCTCTCTATTGCTTTGTTAGCAATCTCAATATTAAGTCTACATAGATAAATTATTATCTGGCTTATTTCTAACAAATTATATTTAACTTTGCTCAGGATATTTGTTATTATGTCCTCCTTTGATTGAACGATATGATATGCAGATAGAAATTCCTGAATTGTCTCATGAAGAAATGAGAATTGGGATTTCTGTAATGCATATATGGAACTGCATTTTCCCGATAGAACACCAGCTTGCAGACAGAAGTGTAATTGTTCTCTGGATAAATAATTCATTAATTCCCGTTCGGTAAAGACAAGGGATTTGGTCGATGAAAACGTGAATTCAAATGCCGCCTTTCCAAGCGCATCAATAATGTCGACCTGTGGTTCAATATAGCTCGTATGCGATAAACATTTCATCGGATGTTCCTTTTTAAAGTATCCCTTTTTAGCATTTGCCCTCTTGAAAAGACGGTCCAGGAGAATACAGTTAAGCTCACATAATGAGCCAGAAAATTGTTTATCGTCCATCCATAAAGCAACCAACAACGTATGCAACCACGGTGATGAAATAAAATGCTGTAATGAACGATCATTCACATATATCATAAATTCAGTATATGTCTTTAGATTCTCTTTCTGACAACATCGCAATATATGTTGCGTAAGCTCTTTGGGTTCAGTCATTCCGTCCACCTCAAGAAGTGCGTCAATTTCAGAAACCTTGATACGCTCATCTGTCATTTTCCATGGTCGTGTTGAAATTAAAGCTATACATTGCTTGTGAGAAGTTACCATAACTGGTATTGCTATCTTGTTTAACGGATCAACCCACTCGTTCAGTCCATCCATAACGACGATGCACATCTCTTGCTTCATTATACTCTGCAACAGTGTAAATATCTCATCACGTTCATATTCCGTGTATATCCTGTCAATAACTTGTGTTTTTATCATCTCTACCACCTCTCGCTGGCCTTCAGCATCTCTCAGTGCTATGTGGAATAGAAACCCGAACTCTTTCAATGTATCGACATCAGGGAAAGATGGACGGTACTCAGGCGTTTTTGGTTGTACTGCTTCGCACCAGTCAAGAACAAATTTAGCTAACAATGTAGTTTTGCCTATCCCCGGCTCTCCTTGCATAATTACTCGAGTATTCAGTATTTCATCATTAAACAGAATATCTTTGTATTGTTTAACTACATCGTCCGTTTTTCTTCGCGATCCATCTTTCTCAATGTATATGTGCACTAAAAGTGGTGTAACAAAGATATCTGCAATGGGTTTGTCAAGTCCTTCCCACATAGGTGAAATTGGCACGGTACTCAGCGCCCTCCTGTAGTAATCTATCAAATATCCACGAAAGTCTGAAATCGATGTGAAAAATTAAAGTTTAAGTAGTATTTGTGTGTCTTAGATAAACTGTAAAATAGAAGATGTATGGGCTTCATCAAATACATTTGTATTTTCCAACATATTTAACAATAACCACTAAAACATGAATTTCAATGAATAACGACAGTTTCATAAGGCCGTCGGATGTGGCGCTGCTGTGGGTTACACCACCTGCTTATTTCTTATGTCATATTAAGCCAATGTATGTCAATATTGGTAGATTACATACATTTTTATCATATACGTTCCCTATACGTTCTCTTAAATACATTTTACAGTAAAATGAGACCGATGACAATCTCTGAACGTTTAAATTGTCTGGCGGTCAGTCTTTCAGTTTGTCGTGTTGTCTATCTGTTGTGTTTGATCCATTACAATTTAAATGAGATTGGACGATGGGTAAATATTTATTTTTTTTACAAAATTGGCTTACACATATTGTGATGTTATGTATTGTGCAGCAGTATATTTACCTTCCTTTTTGTTCTCATACAATTTTGTCATAGTGTCTTTTATCGTTTGGTCGGATAGTGGCAGACTATCTTGCTGAATCTTGAATAAAATATTTAGACGTGAAAAAAACGTGTTTCCATATCGGGAAGAAGGAAAATGTGAACGTTTAAAAAGTTAGAATTACAATCAAAGTATCTTAAATTCTGGAATAGTACGTAGTATCTGCCTGACACATAGTACAGCGTACGGTTAAAATCAATTTTCAAATAATCTAAAAGAACATGTCCTCCTAAAAATGCAGTACATGCTTAAATAAGATGAGTTTTAATAAATATAGGTTGTCACAAAATATAGATATGTGTTGGTAGGATATGGATGCCGCCATCTTTCACTATTTTTTTCAAAAATCCTAAATTTTTGGAAAATGCACATTATATCCAAATGTACAAACAACATTATAGTGATTATTTTGTTTATAAAGTTCTTTCAAGAATACATATCGAGTTAGGTGAAACCATAAGTAAAACAAATGTGTTTTTATTCTTGAAGTTAGGACAACTCCGCTTGTGTCTCATGCTGATTAATACGTGAGTAATATTGCATTTTTCTAACAGCAATGCTGCAAAAATTACCATAAATCAGATTAAAACTGAACTAAATACCAAAGAGCGCAAGTTAACATTATGGTTGATATGTTTGTAAAGTTTCATCACTCTAGCAGCAATACGTTTTGATTTTCGTACGACATGTGTGTCTTCATCTGATAAAAAATAGGCAAAACTCCGTTAATGTAAAAAAAAAAGCAACCATACTACACTGGTATGACATTTCATACGCTATGTAATTTGATTCCAAAGTTTCATCGCTTGACCAGCGCGGCAGAAAATTCGACGGACGGACAAAGGCAAACATCACCCAACCATAAAATAAGCGCATAAAAATACCTGTTCTTTTCATTTAAAACTGTTACTTTTATAAGAAATGAAGTTGATTATGTTAATATTCGACAGCGCTTAGTGCGAATGAAACGTACACTTTACTCTACGCTTGGTTCAAACGTATTATACTCGATTGACTAAAGTGGTATTACAAGCTGTCCGTGTTGAGAAACTGTTCTATCAATAATTTCATAATCGTTTTGATTTGGCTTATTTCATTTCTTTTTTTACTTTATTCGTTAAGATGGTTATAAAGTAAGATTTCTAGTAAGATTTATTATAAAAGTATTTGCGAAATTAAGCTTAAACGTAGAAACTTGTTTAAGTATTTGACTACATTTTTATCATGTCTGCAACTCCAACTAAAACGTTTAATTCATTACCTTGATCAGATAATTGCACGCATCAACTGCTGGCTGAAAACTACTCAGGTGTGTCGGATCATTTAGAAGGTTTAAAAGACAGTCAAAGAATTCGGTCATTTCCACATCGGATATGATAGTGTCATGTATGTGACGTAGACTGTTAACCTTGTCTCGTGCCTGTAATATAAATACTACATATTTCTCGAAATATTAGTTGCGCATGAGCGCCTTAGCTAACACAATTACATGTATCACGCGCACGCGTAACATTGCAATTACGGTTTACCAAGATATTTTAAACGTTTACACGAAGAATCCAGAGAACGTTACGAAATAAACTTTTACAGTAACAAAATACTACGGTTTATTTCCAAAACTATGAAAAGTAAAGGACCATAGTTAATTGCATATATTATAAGTGCAGCTATGCTTGTTCATTTCATTTAAAACCGATGTACAGAGATTTAAAGATCGAGATTATATTAACCGAAAATGTCCGAGTTCATTTGTTTACTATGAGAAACTTGTCTTTCATTTGTGTCCTCCCTATTTTTCATGGATGGCGAAAAATACTCATCTAATCAGCATAGTGTTCACAATACGTTGTTTATGTATTGTGTTATGCTTGTATTCATTAGATAAACGTCGACATATTTCCACAATCAATGGAGACATCGTCATGCTCATAATGTTATATTGCGATCATGGATAAACAATTACTTATTACTTTTCAGATAACAATTTCATTTCAAATTGTATTCGTAAATGTTAGATAAATAGAAAGATACATCGATAGATAGACAGATTGAGAGATAGATAGAGATATGGATTGGTGGATAGATGGATTGATGGATTGATGGATTGATGGATAGATAGATAGATAGATAGATAGATAGATAGATAGATAGATAGATAGATAGATAGATAGAAAGATAGATAGATCTAGACGGTATATCAAGATCACCTGATCTACTGCCGGATATCAACTAGTTTATACGGTTTTCTTTATAATGTAACTGTTTGCAACAGTAACAAGATAAAGATAGATAGTTCCGCAAATGCTTTTCAGGGACGACACTTTCCGCATTGACTGGATTTTCGGTAAGAAAAGACATCCTTTGAACGAAAAATGAAATACAAGCAGTAAGTGTCGTTCCTTATCAGCATGTGCGGACTGCACAGTCTAATCTTGGACGATACGTTAACCACTTGCATTAAGCCAGGTTTTCTCAGAGACCAGTTTATATGAATATCAAAATCGGATGATATATATGTGGGCAAGAGCAATTCATATGTAAAGCCTTAACAATAATACATAAATACCTTTGTGCAAATATTTATGTCCTGACTCAGATCATCTGTAAAATAGTTCTGCATCCATGTACAGTTGTACAAAGCACCCACTATACCATTGAAATCTGTTTTCTCAGAACTAAGCACGTCTTTGTAACCTGTAGCAGGCATGTAGCACTTAGCCAGCTGCCATGACTCTGTGCACCACTTTGTAGAATCTGTATTGCTCCATGATGGTCCTTTTAAGTTTCTTTTCTGGAAACGATGGTTGTCCCAAATATAGTGACATATTGCTAAACACAAGCGGCATTGCTTACTCTGATCGCTGCATGTATTGCACGTTTTTGCTTCACTTATACCATGCTTAGAATTCATATCTTTGCGTATATGTTCGTAAAATGCTTCAAATCCCTCTTTTGCTAATTTTGCAATAACATCACGTATCTTGAATGTCGCCATCCAACATTTTAGCCAATTTTGCACCTCCTTAGTCCTGAGCCTTTCTTCCATTTTTACATAAGCGGAATGGCCTCTTTGAAATGAGTGTTAGGAGCCAACAATAAGAAATTCATTTGTTCATGCTATGAGATTGGTTTTGTAAACATCTCACTAATGTTGGTTGCTTTCACATTTTGCGAAGACTGGCAACATCGTCTGAAACATAAATACATTTTATATTCATTTTATGTTTACGTTACTCAATAGTCTCTTGAAGGAAGAGAAATTTACATACTGAATTAAATCATACAACCATCGAGTAATAACATTAATCATAAAAACACGTTTAACACTGCATTTTTTGTTTTGTTGTAAAATAGCGTTAACACTTTAAACCGTCAATAAACACATCTTAATAAATGTACAAAGCTGTACATATATCTTATATGCAACGAAACCATTGATACTTTGGTGATTGTTTTATTGTTCGATTTATTTATGTGAATTATACTCAATTACACCATTAAAGACATTTGAAATGATGTGTAAGCATTTTTAATCACAAGCTAATTTTCATTGACAACGCGATAATTCAAGCATTTATAATAATGCGAACGATAAGATTCGTAACAAATATGTTGAAACAAATATGCAAACAAATGACTTTTTTAGTTTTGTGGTAATGTTTGTTTCATGTGAAAATGTTCTTAAAGTTTGACAAGAATATAAGTGAAACTTAAAGACTCTTCCCGATAATGCGCCGTATCCGCGTGTGTGTTAATTTAGAGCATCATAAAACACACACAAAGAGAAAATAACTCTTTGAAATATAAAAATACCTGCACAGTGTACAACGTTTCTTTTACGCAAGTAGTAACCTATCGTTCTAGTTTAAACGCATGGAAGAGACAGGAGAAATGCCCTCATGCTTCGGTCGGTTTATAAATTGAATAATCCAGTAGATGCCTGTTACAGTTACATCTTTAAACGAAAATATTTTCTAAGCATTTATTTATTTACCTATGTTACGAACTAGCACACTGTTAATATACATCTACATCGAAAACAATGTACTGTATGATTAAACATGTTCCAATTTTAAATCAATGATATTTCGCACTAAACACAAGTATGAACTTAATAAGGTTTTTCACACATGAAAACGCACTCAAAATTTACCAACGAGCTAAACGTATTACACGATTATCATATTTTTCTCATATTATAAAAAGTTTATCAATTAAAAGGCAGTGTTATATACGTTGCTATAATGTTATTTATCCTGCCTCTGTTGCAAACATTGACCAAATAAAGCAGGGTCGAATAAATTTTCCTATCTCCGGTCAACAGGAAGTAGTGTATTCTTCGCACGCTGTGACACATAGTTAAGTGTAACCTTTCCAAAACACTACACAAGGGTGACGCATTATTGAGACGCATCGTGAATGTTATCGTTTATATTACATATCATCTTACTTTGAATCTTCTTTAAAACATATTACAGAACCGGCTTTCCGTATTTTTATTTCCATTCACTTGATGACGCAATTTATGGCGTTCTCGTGTGACGTCATTTCTCTGACGAAACATATCTAGTTTAAGCAAGACTCTGTGGATTTTAGGGACAAGAATGCGGACGTGGTGGTTTTTTTAACAGTAAAATATTAAATATTTTTAAAGCATTGAACGAATACAAAACGTATTTCGGATTGTGTGTTTGCCATAAACTCGCTCCGACAGGATTACGATTTCGTAAACCGTGTTTTAGGTAAGAATGGTAAGAATTCGATACAAACGCGATGAAGAAATAGTGTGGTTTAAAATACATTTCGATAAACTTTCATAAAGGGATGGACGAACAGAACACGTAAGTGCATATAGTTGTAACTTTATTGTTTTAAGAATTGGATTAAAGCTGTCATTGAGGTAAATAAAATTGAGTCTTTGTTTTGACTGTTGCATATTGTTTTGTTTTGTTTTTTTTAATTTCTAATGATCAAAAAATAAACAGTTTTTGTTTTGCTGTTTCACATTGTTTTCAATTTCAACATTAAAATATCACATTATCGATTCATTTTTTATTTCTTCTCATAATTTCAATGGGAAAGAATTAAAAGGACCAGTTTAATGTTGAACTATTTTTACGTGACATAATCGATAGTAATTCGGTCGTAAGGAATGTTGTGTACACGTAGGAACTGACCAGAATAATTATTTCGTTATCTTAATTAGATCATTTGTCTTTGATAAAATGTGTTAGCGGCATAATTTTAAATGGAGCAGGATAAATAGAATACATGGTTGGTGCCGAGATGGAGAAAGTGTATCCGGTTAAAGCTCGCCCTATTTTCTTTTTCGAGCCGAACCGGATAAACTTTCTCCAACTCGGACCAACCGTGCATTCTCTATATTAGCTACGGTGTTGCATAGCATGGAAGTTACTGAATTATACGTTCGAATGGTCGGGTTATGGATGTAGTTTACGATTTAATAATCAATAATGTAACGCATTTTATGACGTACGTTCGGGTGCGTTTATTAGTTAATATCCCCACCCCCCCTCCAAAAAAACGTTGCACTAGGAAGCCAGTTCGAATGGACACAAACATACATTCAATTTTTTAACAAACTGATACTTCGACTGGACTTATCTTTTGACTAACGATTGAGCGTATCCAGCACAAGTATGTCATACCTCAAGCTATAAAATCTTGATTTGTTATTAGACGCGCAGCTGGAGTGAGACCGAATATTATTATTTCAGTTTTATCTTCGTAAACAATCTTTGTATTATTCACTTGCTATAATTTACGCAAAAATAATGTAGGAACGAGTGTTTTTGACTATGTTTTTTCTAACTATGAATTTTACGACAATTTTTTTAACATGAATGTTCGTGAACTAAGTGAAATTTCGGATCACTGAGCAGTTGAATTGTCATTAAAATTATTTAATAACGATGCATCTTGAAACAATACATATGATCGTATCAATTGGAACACAACGAGTAGTAGTCAAGATACCTTATTTATTTTATTACAAAACGAATCTCACGGTTTTGACCTAATTACACAGTCGTTGGTTAACGGTTCACTACATTTGGATCCGTGTATTAATGACCTATCGTCTATCATTTATCGGATATCATTTTGTGTCCACGGCAAACGACGCTGTAGTATGAGTAAAGATAAATATGTGATCAATTCGGATAGCATTAGGCCGCATTGGTTTAACGCTGATTGTAAAAAGATATATTTTATAGATCGAAATAATTATTTTATAACCAGCCACATGAAACAACGCGTTAATTTTTTTTTGAAGCTATGCGGTCATACTGTGTTTGTAAGGAAAAAGCTAAATATAATTATCATAACATAGAGCAAAGTTGTCTTAAATATATAAGTAGATCCGATTCTCGAAAATTGTGGAAATACATTAACAAATTCAAAGGCGGTAATAAAAATCAAACCAATATAAATGTAAATCAATTTTTAAATCACTTCAAACAAATGTCTGCAACGCCAAACGAAAATTGTTTTAAACATTGCAATTATTCAGATTCAGCTGACGGCATACATATTGACTCGCTCGATGATCCATTAACGACCAATGATATAATTAAAATGATGTCCCGAAATAAAAGCGCTGATTAGAAGGTTACCTTGCGTACTTTTTCATTGATTGTAGCGAATTTATTGACCCATACCTGGTTGAAAATTCAATTATTTATTTGATAACAGCGTATATCCTCAGTCTTGGACTAAAGGCTCAATTGTTGAATTGTTCAAAAAGGGTGATAAATATAATCCGGTAAATTATAGAGGGGTAACTCTAGTTATATTCTGGCTAAAATATTTTCTTTAACGCTGTGCAACCTTCTTAATAATTGGTGCGAGAATAAATCCATTTTTACTGAATGTCAATTTGGTTTTAGAAAGTATCGTAGTACGTCTGACTGTATATTTATTCTACATAGTATAATTCAGACGGTTTTAGCGAATACTTTAAAACCATTTTGTGCCTTTGTAGACTACGAAAAAGCATTTGATTCTGTCATTGATGATGCCCTATGGATTAAACTTGTGAATTCAGGTATCAGTTGTAAAATGCTTAATATGCTGAAATCCATATATTATAAGCACATGTGAAATCATGTATAACGTGTTCAAGTTCAATATCTTATTCAACATTATTTGATGTATCATTAGGGGTAAAGCAAGGTGAGCCATTGTCACCGCTTTTGTTCATTCTGTAAATCAATGATATGGTAGCACCAATAATCACGTATGGCTGCGAAGTCTGTGGAATTTACGATATCCCCATTGTTGATAAATTGCATTTCAGATTATGTATGCAAAAATTTGTGGTTCATCAAAAAACATCTAATGCTGCTGTACTAGGTGAACTTGGTCGCTTCCAATTGTCTGCCATAAGTAAAGGGCGTACCTATTGGTGTAGAATCAAGAGATCACAGAATACTTTAATACATAGAGTATGTAATACATTAACTACTGACGATGCTTGCATAAATATTGATAGCAAATTGTGTTGGCCAAATGCTGTTAAACCTACACTTTATTCACTTAGTTGCAGTAATGTATGCATGCACCAGTATAACAAAAATGTTTTGAAACCTACTTGCAGTTAATAGATAATGAAAAGCATAAAATTGCACTGAGTAGATTCCGATTGTGTTCGCATCATTTAGAAATAGGTTTTAGGTTTTATTTCAGAATACATTAGGCTTTAAGCCCATGAGTACACAAACATATAATACACAATGTAGTAAATCGTGGTCAATGACATACAGGTATATACATATACTATTTTAGGCAATATAAGTTACAATTTATAACGAAAGAATTGGCAACTCTAAAGACATTCATATTCAAAATAAACAAATATTTTTAACATTTATATATTAAGGTAATTATATAATATGCATATTGTAAAGTCTTATCGTATTCAAAATAAACTTGAATGTTCTAACAATGTGAAAACATATAATTTTTATTGATTGACAACACATAGACAGTAATATGTGGAGAGAAACTATTGATAATATAATTCAGTTCTCAATTTAGCTGCTTTAAAAATAAATGTTGCAAGATTTTTAATTGTTTTAGCGTTGTCAGTTTGTAAAAGTTCGATAAATTTTATCATATTTGTGCGATTCCAATAATATCTACGTATATTGAAGG
>VMBQ01002592.1:76634-98969 GCA_007657795.1 Dreissena rostriformis | reverse complement strand
CGTTAAGATACATTGAAAATAAAAAAGGCGATAATGATTCCCCTTGCCTTACCCCTAAAAAACATGTAAACGATTCATGACTAATTTCGTTATTATATTTTATTTTTGATTTAACAACATTATACATTGATCTGACTATATTCAAAATTTTACCTCTTATGCCTAGTTTTATTAGTTTGTACCATATAATATCTCTCACAACAAAATCAAATGCCTTTGTAAAATCAATGAATGCCGTATACAGTTTCTTCTTTTGGTTTAAAATATGAGTTATTATACCTTGCAAGACGAATATATTATCAACTGTTCCCATACCTTTCCGAAATCCGGCTTGGGCTTCTATGTAAACATTATATTTGTACCCCCAAACACTTAATCGATTGTTAATAATTTTACTAAATAATTTTCCTAAAACGCATCCGTAAAGTATCGAAATGTATCTATTTTGAAATGTTAAAACGTCATTGATACTTCTGTCGTTTTCCTAGTTGTTTAAAATTCCTTCACGTTATATACCGTTGTTTGATTATGTTTATTTTGCTTTTTGTTTTGTTTTATTTGTTGAGATACATATAAATATTATAACATAGATTTAATCAGTTGATCCCTTCATATTCCGTAACATGTCTTGTACGAAATAAAGTGCATGTTTATTTTATCATCATATGAAAAACGGGTGTGCCGCTTTGTCTGTTTGTTTGTTAATGTTAATGTTAATACACACGCATTGATCGAGTTAATCCATTTTTTGGAACCGTTCAAAACAATTACACGATTAACACAATTGACAATATTGATTATTGATTTTAGGATCGGATGAGAAATATGTAGACCGCTTTCGGAATACCATACCTTGATTAAAATGCGTTTGATGCGTCTATTATTTTTATTTGTATGAAAACATTGTGCGAAACTATTAAAAGAAGACGAGGCTTCCGCATTTATTTAATCTACAAATGCGCCTGGTATCTTCGCTTTCGTGAACTAGCGACTCGATCCGTTATCTATAGCAAACATCAGTGTTAGTTTCGAATAGATAAGTTAAGTTGATAAGATAGACGATTTTGAAAGGTGTTTAAATCGGCCAACTGTGTTTGTTTGCGTTCGTGCCCCTATATTAGATTTTCCAAAATGTACGTTGCTCATGTCTGCTTCTTCACCCATAGAATAAGACACAGACCATTACACAGTAGCTTAGAAATATTGAAGAAAGCGTTTAAGTAGTTTTACTCTGCGTTTCAACTCAACGTCCTCTATCAAGACATTTTGAATAATAAGTATTTAAAATCGACTCAAAACAAATTAAGTTCTTATCCGCAAAAGATAAAATAGCAAAGGGAAAACGTCCCATTAAAATTGACAATGAACATATGGCCCTTCTACTTCCTCACGAAACAATTTATTAAGTGTCGTTTCAATCACGTTATGTCTTAATATTATACTCCGCACTAGACGTCGAACTAGTGTTTTGTGATTCATTCCGGGATTAATACGATGCTTGACATTTATGTTAATTCGTAATGTTTCGTATTATAACCTTTATCTTATTTGTATTTTGACCAAGTTATCGTAATTTAAATATCATGCTTGGGGACCGTTCGGGGCCTTGAAAATGTACTGAACAAGGCGATATTAAGAGCTCAAGGCGACAGCCGATATCTCCAAGATATTTCTCGATAAGATGTGTTTCCGTCGTTGGATATCGTCACCTGCCAAGTTGTAATTTTTCTGTGTCGTGTTCTGATCTAGACAAACGATATTCACAACCACTCAAGATAAGACACTCGACATTGAATAACGCCAACAGCCAGTGAAAAATGACATTTTAATTTTCGATGCAACGTTTTTTTCTTAAGGGGGCATATCGACGGTCAATACGGTATAATATTTTTAACAATAAGATAAGATATTTTTATCTTGTGTTTACTATGCACAGTATTTTACATTTAATCGGAACTTAAGAGTAATGTTTTGTTTTGACGTGAATGTAAGGGGGATTCAAGCCACACTTAAATTTACTCCAGCAAGTTCAAACAAATTATGACCGTGCTTGTTGAGTTTACTTTGGTGTTTATGTGCACAATCTAGAACATTGTAATCAATATAATGAACGGTTACATTTTATAACGACATCATATGATAGATAACGGCCCTGCTATCTGCTATCATGTTAACCTCAGTTATTTCATAGTCAAATTGCAAGATTATTCTTAAATATGTGTACAATACTTTATCAAATATGTCCTCGATTCTGCATCGCGTCTCTAATCAGGCAAATTGTGTGATAAAATATTTAATGACAAGTGGGTTACTGTAAGTTTGCACAATATAACCACTAGAAATCGTTTTCGATTTTATTGTATAATATCTATCATTAAATTCACAGACAACACACTGTACGAATATACAGACTAAAGAACAAATCAACCGTATTTATGTCAAATACGATGCGTTTGCAAAATAAGCAATTATGAATAAAACATGTAAATAAACATACACAAATACAATTGCTTAACTACATTATGATGATAGTCGAATGTTCGAAATCTCCTTTCTAAAAGGCAGTATTTTTGGTTCTTAAGATTTTCTTTTCATCAGTTTGATTGGAAAAACCACTTACACGCGGTCGATTTAAAGCAATCGTAAATCACATAATTTATTACCAACTAAACGAATACGTTAAAATTGTAACCTCTTTATAAATATGTTTGCCAAGAAACAAGAACAATCGGTTCAAAAATATTCGAAATTGTCGCACTATTTCGATAGATTTCATACCAAAAAAAACAATTGGAAAACGCACGAACACATTAACAATTTCAACCATACACAAGTTACACCCCGAGAGTTGTTCGTGTTATATGTGTCTCCTTTTTCAAAATACCACTGTCATATAAGTTGACGCCATGTTAAACAGTATAATGATTTCTGCTTTGTGATAAAATCTTTAAGCGAACTACGATTTGTTTTTTATTTATCTTTCATAAACACGTGTAAATATGCGCTCGATGGAATTTACATTTTACAAGTAAAAAAGGGAAATTATATTTTCACTTCAACACATAAATAAACTACGGTTTAATTTCCCCATATAATTAATTGTTGCATTCAATTGCAAATAGAAGTTTGTTAACAAATTTTTATGTACATGTACTAATTTAGAAATATTGAGTAAGTAAAAATTGTGCATGGTGTAGTTTTTATATAAAACTGTTTCTTCGTAACAATTACGGAGAATGTTATGACTCTTCATCATTATATAAAATACTTATTCAAAACTATTTTCTATTAGAATATAGTAAGTGTGAAAGGAACGCGTTTTACGTTATCTTTCAGGTATCGTATAAAGACATATTTGTTATATGAATCAAAAACTTGAATTTGAAATAAAATGCAAACGATACAAAATTTAAACAGCATAGTTACGGGCAAAACTCCATATATTCGGTTCAACGTTAAAAGTTCTTGTTTCTCGTTAAAGTTGTACAATGCAAGATATTTGCAATAACCTAAATAGGTCACGTTAGAACATTCTTCAAGTAGCACGACAGTCAAACATTTTACGCGTGCAAATTGATTAGACAGGCAGTACATGAGATACCGTTTGCATATTGCCCATGTCTGATAATTGTTTGGATAATATAGTTCATTGTAAATATCCTATCAAAGCGGTTTCAGTCGCTTGCAAACAAATGAAATCTTGTATAATCTTGTTTGAAATAGAAATTATTGTTTATTTGGGCAAAAATGTTGAATTTTGTTTGCGTTAATGTTCATTTAGCAAGAAACGTAATGTTTGGCTGGTGACATTCCTTTTTGGGTTTAATAATAAATAGATAATCACTCGGCAATAATCATAAACCTGAAGAGAGGTTCATACCTTGTGTAAACATTATCAATATGAAAGGTGTTTTTTTTTAATATTATTGTCTTGTTATAATCATCATAAAATATTTTAGCAAAATAAACATGAACATCCAGTGGGGGAGAAGCGGGTAGGGGTCATTGGGTAGTTTCGGATTAGGTTCTGGAAGGGGAGGATGCGATGCGCATTCGATGCCAATGTTTTTTACTGAAACTATGTGTTGGCACAGAAAAATGACATTACTTTCCGTCGTTGATGAAATATAAATGGGCAGACTTTGGAAAACTAAACTATTTTTAGATTAAAACTTTAAGTGTTAAAAATCTTTGAAAAACTTTCTTTTTAGACGGTGTTCTGGAAATTAGTCACTGGTGTAAGAAATACACCGTTTAGTCAAAACATTAACGAACAAACCCGCATCCAGTGTCATCCAGGATTGCAAATATCTCGAGAACAAAAGCACTAAACTTGAAACTCGTATAATCTGATATCAAGCCCACCTAAAACAATTACAGGCAGCTGAATGTGTGTGTGTGTGTGTGTGTGTGTGTGTGTGTGTGTGTGTGTGTGTGTGTGTGTGTTAAGAATGCAATAGACCGGACAGCAAACAAGATACATAAAGACGACAGCAAGAACACAAATAAGGATAGAAGGACGAATACAGCTTCAAGCAAATGCAATAATTACAATTGTGTTCGAAGCTCACAATTACCCAATCAAAGTCCATTAACAAGAAAATATAACCAATTTATAAAATGACACAAAAAGTTACCATGTAAATAATAAATTAAAATGCAGTGAGCATATAAACGTGTGGAATGTAGACATGCTAAAATATAAAATAAGCAAAAAACTTAAATCATTATGATGCTAAATACTGTAAACATTATGTATTCGTAATGTACTTACATAAAACTCAGAACAGGAACATCAATTCACATCGCCGCAGATGTTACCTTACTAACTCTATCCTTTATCGTGGCCTTCTCAAAACGGAATGCGCGTTTTACAATTCATCGTGTCATTCACGTGATAAAGTAAGGTCATCAGATTGAGGACATTTATAAGATATTTACACACGATAGGTAACATACAAGTAAATGAGTTGGTAGCCTCCATGATACATTCAAAACGAGGCCTTTTTTCTAAATGGTTGATTGTTTCTTCTGATAAAAAAAAACATTAATTAACTTCAGGCATGAATGATGTTGTTGCTATATACCTTATGCATGTCTGAAATATTTCGTTTTAGCTTCTGTAGGCGAAGTTGCAATTTAAACGAAGATGTGTTTACTCTTTAAAAGGTTTTGTCGAAAATGCATATTAACCAAAACCACGTTTTCGGTGTGATGTCTACGTTTATGCGATATTAGTTTTATGTGAAGTAGCAAAAGTTATTATTTTATTGCAAAGCCGATCGGATATCGACGAGCTTGGGAACAATCTCGTACACAAATACGCGCCTCACGTAACCACTTGGAAGACAGTGACCATGAGCCTTTATGGATATGCCCTAAGCCATAAAACAATATTTTTTCTTGAAGATATAATATCGTTATATGAAACATGAATTTCCTATTTATGTTTGTTGACAATTGCTTGGTGAAACCATTTCTCTCTATATATGATAGTATAATAATTAAAGAAACACGGAGTTTATTACCAGAATTTGAAAAAAAACTTTGTTTTCTTACGTTGCTTCAGATATATCAGTTTGTCTATTTGGACATTTGCAAGTGATGTTGGTGATAATTGTATGTGTTTTTCAAATGATGGTTCTAGTGTTATGGACGGCTTGATAATATCTTCCTAAGTGTTTCAATATATTAACATTAGGATAGGGATGGTTATTGTTACTTTCCTATCCCATGTATACTAAGGCTTTACACAAATATTTAATGATCATCTTCCAAAGCGAGCAATGATTATTTTTTTCCTATCAAATGGTTTATGACGAAAACGTTAATTTATATGAAAATAAATATTAATAAATGTTAAAATCCCAGGGCGATTCTTTGCATGATACCATATTTCTCGACGTAAAGACTGATACAAGGCGTACGTATCTTTCTAGTGTGCTATATAATGACCAAGTTGTTATTGTTGATCAAGATACCTGTAATTTCCATAAATTCATTAACTCGTCAGCAAGTGTTTTAAATGAACCATTCACTTTTGATGAGGATTTAAGTCTATTGCAAAATTGCCTAGTAGTACTGCTACTGCTATTTAATCAGATTCTTAGAAAAGGTATCATGCGTTTATTAGAGGGGTCTTGCGATTGTATTCCGATTAAGAAAAAAACTTGCCCGTGTAATATTCATAAACATTACAGAAGCATGTCTATTTCGGATACTCACCACTATTTTATCGAGGAAGCTGATTATGGACATCGATATCAAATCTCAACTCAATTTGAACACAGCGCACTCGGCGAGACACATTACTACTAAATATTTGACATGTAAGGCTAAGGCTCCCAAGTGGTATAGTGGTTAGGATTCCACGCTTTCACCGTGGCGGCCGGATTTAGATTCCTCGCTTGGGAAATATAAGCAAGCTGTTTTTTATGGTTTAAAAATATGCGCATTTTTTAGAAGCATTGAAACAGTTTCGGGCAAGAGCAATTACGAATTCCCGTATGATTCCTGTACCAAAATTGTTCCTTTTTGCGGACGTAGCATGATTCAGTAAAATGATTAATGGTTAATGATGTCAAAACAACATTTAGGCGAAAAGGTCTTTGGGATTATTTTTTTTCACCCTGTGAATTTTGATATCGTTTAGAAATTGTGCTCGTTTCGAGAAGAACTGACACGCACTTTTTAACACTTAGCAAATTGTGAGATTTACATGTGTACATAACACCACGAAAAGGGTACACATGCAGTACAGACTGTTTCTTGTTTTAGAAACAAGTCGTTTTACAAGTTGAATAAAAAATGCCTTCCAATCAGCTTTAAAAATAATATTTTGAAATAAACGATTCACAATCGTTGAGACACGCATCTGTTTTTGGAATACAACGGTTTTGTGATCAAGTTGTCAATTGTCAATTATTTCGTCAGATTAAAAACGACATTTTCAAATTTACAATTCACATTCATTGTGTCCCACATCTGTTTTACTAATACGGGCAAAAGACCGCGTAGCGGGCGTCGACAGCTTCATACATATGGAAATGTAGATAAAACAATAGACATATGGGGATGCATCTAAATAAAATGCCACGCGACATATATTTTCGCGATGCTATTTATGACCTTGAAAAAATTAAAAACACTTTGACATATGCTAAATCACATGTAAATACATACCTCAGGAAAAAGTGTACAAATGGCATCATAATTGTGTAGCAAATCGCACTAAATATTCTCGCATTATATGTTCTTTTCCGCTACATATACTAGTAGACCGTTTCAGAACTAAGTCATTATCCAATTATCTCCCCTGAATGCTCATCTTGTCACATGTTCTGCATCCGTATGTATCCTTTAACCCGGCCTTCAGTGGGAATAAGCCATAGACTGGTTCACTCCATATAGTGACAGTCTTTACCAAACACAATTTTGGTAAACATAACCCGTCTTAAACGTATGGCCTGAATCTCCGATTTCTTTCGAATTTATTTGCTTTGATCTTTTCGATATCTTATTGTAATTATTATCCTGACAAATCACAAACGCTCGTTTAAAAATAAAATAAATTGTTTTAAACATTTAAGTCGGCATCTGTATTCTCGCAGTCCCAAGTGGGCTAGTGGTTAGGATTCCACGCTCTCACCGTGGCGGCCGGGGTTCGATTCCCCGCTTGGGAAATTTAAGCACGCTATTTTTTACGGTTTAAAATATGCCCATTTTTCAGAAGCGTTTAAAAAATTTCGGGCATGAGCATTAACGAATTCCCGTATTATTCCTGTTAAATATGTCCCTTTTGCGGACGTAGCATCATTGAGTAATATGATTAATGATTAATGGTGTCAAAACAACATTTAGGCGAAAAAGTCTTTGGGCTTATTTTTCACCGTGTGCTTTCTGATATTGTTTAGAAATTGCGCTCGTTTCGAGAAGAACTGACACGCACTTTTAACATTTAGAAAATTGTGAGATCTACATGTGTACATAACATCACGAAAATGTTACACATGCAGTACAGACTTTTTTGTTTTAGAAACAACTGTTATGACAAGTTGAATACAAATGCCTTCCAATCAGACTAAAATCAATATTTTGAAACAAACGATTCACAATCGTTTGGTCACGCATTTGTTTTTTGGAATACAACGGTTTGTGATAAAGTAGTCAATTGTCGATTATTTCGTCAGATTAAAAACGACATTTTTAAAATCACGATTCACATTCATTTTGCCCCGCATCTGTTTTACTAATGCACAGCTATGTGATACGGTAGCTTTGACCAAGGTTTTCCATGACGGCACTTATATATGTCACAGTCGCGCACGATCTTTAATATGCCGTTTGTCCGTAGCCTTAGATTCGTAATAAAACTTCCGTTTTTGAAAACGGTTCATCCTTTTAAATGTATAACTCATGATGTGTGAACAAGTCAAACAGTGTTTATATTTGACATCATTATATCGTAAACAATATTTATGCACTACCAATTCGACGGTGTGGCTATGATATTGAAATTAACTGGGAGTCCACGTAGCGCAGTGGATAGCGCGCTGGGCTTCTTATCCAGAGGTCGCGGGTTCGAAATAATGTGACCTACCGTAAAATTAAACGGCATTAATTTCTAAAAAAAAAATCTTATTTTTTTCTTTATTGTTACATCTTGCTTTAATATTCACATCGTGCAAAAACATTTGCCTCATTTCAACCAAACAATATTAGATGAAAATATCAAAAAAGGAAAAGGAAATTGCTCCCCGACGGGGAATCGAACCCCGGTCTCCCGCGTGACAGGCGGGGATACTCACCACTATACTATCGAGGAAGCTGATTATGAACATCGATATCAAATCACAACTCAATGTGAACACAGCCCACTCGGCGAGGCACATTACTACTAAATATTTGACATGTAAAGCTTAAGCTTCCAAGTGGGCTAGTGGTTAGGATTCCACGCTCTCACCTTGGCGGCCGGGGCTCGATTCCCCGCTTGGGAAATATAAGCAAGCTATTTTTTACGGTTTAAAAATATGCCCATTTTTCAGAAGCGTTTAAACATTTTCGGGCATTAGCAATAACGAATTCCCGTATTATTCCTGTAAAAAAAATGTCCCTTTTACTCATGATTGAGTAATATGATTTATGATTAATGGTGTCAAAACAACATTTATGCGAAATGGTCTTTGGGATTATTTTTTCACCATGTGCATTTTGATATCGTTTAGAAACTGCGCTCGTTTCGAGAAGAACTGACACGTAATTTTTAACACTTAGAAAATTGTGAGATCTGCATGTGTACATAACACCACGAAAATGGTACACATGCAGTACAGACTGTTTCTTGTTTTTGAAACAAATCTTTTTACAAGTGATAGTAAAAATAGTTGAATACAAAGGCCTTCCAATCAGACTGAAATCAATGTTTTGAAATAAACGATTTACAATCGTTGAGTCACGCATTTGTTTTTTGGAACACAATGGTTTGTGATAAAGTAGTCAATTATTTCGTCAGATTAAAAACGACATTTTCAAATTTACGATTCACATTCATTGTGTCCCGCATCTGTTTAGCTTTGACCAAGGTTTTCCATGACGTCACTTATATACGTCACAGTCGCGCACGATCTCTAATATGTCGTTTGTCCGTAGCCTTAGATCCGTAATAACACTTCCGTTTTTGAAAACGGTTTATCCTTTTTAATGTATAACTTATTATGTGTGAACAAGTTACAGAGTGTTTATATTTGACATCATTATATCGTAAACAATATTTATGCACTACCAGTTCGACAGTGTGGCTATGATATTGAAATCAACTAGGAGTCCCCGTAGCGCAGTGGATAGCGCGCTGGACTCTAATCCAGAGATCGCGGGTTCGAGTCCCGCCGGGGATGAATTGACCGTATTTTGTCGCGGTCAGAATGTAAAACATACGGACAGATGTGTCGATTTCCCACATTATACAATACTACAGATATGCTTATCAGAGATCAACATTTACATCGTTTGCACCTCTATTGCACCTTTGCTGCATGAATTTCTAACAGGTTGGACAGTGTTGGAGAGAATTAATTAATGTGACCTACCGTAAAATTTAACGGCGTTAATGTCTTTAAAAAAAAATCATTTTTTTCTTTATTGTAACATCTTGCTTTAAAAGTCACATCGTGCAAAAACATTTGCCTCATTTAAACCAAACAATTATACATGTAGATATAAAAAAAATGAAAAGAAATTTCTCCCCGACGGTGAATCGAACCTCGGTCTCCCGCGTGTCAGGCGGGGATACTCACCACTATACTATCGAGGAAGCTTATTATGGGCATCGATATCAAATCGCAAGTCCGTGTGAACACAGCCGAATCGGCGAGGCACATTACTACTTAATATTTGACATGTGCCGATTAAGCTGCCAAGTGGTCTAGTGGTTAGGATTCCACGCTCTCACCTTGGCGGCCGGGGTTCGATTCCCCGCTTGGGAAATATAAGCAAGCTATATTTAACGGTTTACAAATTGAGCCCATTTTTTAGAAGCGTTTAAACATTTTCGGGCATGAGCAATAACGAATTCTTGTAGGATTCCTGTTAAAATGTCCCCTTTGTGGACGTAGCATGATAGAGCTTTATGATAAATGGTGTCAAAACAATATTTAGGTGAAAAGGTTTTTGGGGTTATTTTCTCACCGTTTGCATTTTGATATTGTTTCGAAATTGCGCTCGTTTCGAGAAGAACTGATACGCACTTACTTTTTAACACTTAGCAAATTGTGAGATCTGCATGTGTACATAACACCACGAAAATGGTACACATGCAGTACAGACTGTTTCTTGTTTAAGAAACAAGTTTTTTTACAAGTTGAATACAAATGCCTTCCATTCAGACTAAAATCAATATTTTGAAATAAACGATTCACAATCGTTGAGTCACGCACATTTTTTTGGAATACAACGGTTTTTGATAAAGTAGTCAATTGTGAATTATTTCGTCAGATTAAAAACATTTTCAAATTTACGATTCATAGTCATTGTGAACCGCATCTGTTTTACTAATACAGAGCTATGTGATAAGGTAGCTTTGACCAATGTTTTCCATGACGTCACTTATATACGTCACAGTCGCGCACGCTCTCTAATACAGTGGTTTGTCTAATTCTTCAATCAATTGGAATATTTCTTGTGATCTTCTTGACGGTAGCCCGAACGTGTCCAGTATGGTAACCAACCACCTACCAAACTCACATGCGCCGGGAGTGAGAATTTAACCCGGGGTCACCAAGAAGAGGAACGAGTGAACCAGTCTCCGGACAGTCGATCATCGCATTATGATACTAGTTTCACAATAAAGATATAACATAGCATAACTTGAAGCAAGCCAGTTAAAGATGTCATTCATTTTATTCAACACATTTTATAATTTTTGTTTATAATTTTAGCCATTTCATCATCTTTCTTATCACACATCAACAAGTTACATACATGTAGTTTAAGTACACAAGGTTTTCAAGGGTGTCTGTACTTAATGAGCATTTCTTTGTAAAAAGAGGTACTTTTTTCTCAAAATCTTTTAATTATATTTAAACGTAAATTTTAAATACACACTAGTTAAAAGTACGAATGATAATAATAGTTCATTTTCACATATTTTTACTCTTATTTAGGTAAAAAAAAGGATGAGTGAAAGATAATATAAAAAAGACTCCTATGCAGACTGCCTTTTAATAAGGTTGTGACTTATTTTTAGAATTTATTAACAAAACAGGTGCATACTATTTTTTTTCTTTAACAAAAAAATATAATAGTTCTATAATACTGATGAGTTTCTTGTAAGTGCATATCATTTTAAACAAATATTGACACTCTCAGAATGTCAACGTTGACAGCGCTGTTACCAAATTAGCATGATAGTAAAGTAAAACATAACCAGTTTTCCAATTCAATAAAACAAAACATACGAGACACAAAAATGCAAAACATCATAAAACTGGTGGGTAAATGAGGTTTTTGGCGTACTGTTCCCATTCAGTACAAGTCCTCTAAATTCTTTGGCTTAACATAAATGACAAGCCGGTAAACACAGCTTTCCTTGCTTTGTTTAAAAGTTTGCTTAATCGTATAGCCAACAAGTGCAATGCCTTCAGAGCTTTGATACAAACTGTTTATGACCTATGGGGTCAAATACTATTTGTGGGTTCTGAAGTTTTGTACAGCACGTACATGATAATTAAAGTGATGCCCATCAAAACTGATTAATCTGATGCATGGTCTTATCAGCAAAAAGCTATTGTCAATAGTTAATGCGGAAATTTACAAATTAAATCAAACGAAAATGTATTCCTTTTTAGAAAATTCATTAATTTGAACAATAAGTATGCATGCATAACTTCAAGATACCTGTTATATTTAACTTATCAAAACATCTATATAAAATATATAATCTTCTCTTTCGATAAAATAGCTCTTTTATGTCATGTTGGACATTCAAATTCGAGCTTATTATTTCTACTCAAATAGACAAAGTATTACAGTAGCTCGTAAATATTTTGTCAGTCATGCATTAACTCTTAACCCTTTGAGCGCTGGAACCGGATTTTGAAGGCCTTTGCAAACAGTTTGGATCCAGATGAGATGCCACAGAACGTGGCGTCTCATCAGGATCCAAACTGTTTGCTATTCTGATAGTATTCTTTGAAAAAAAATCGAAGAAAATGCTAATTTTAGAAATTTAGCAGACAACATTTTAGCAGAAGACAAATTTCCCAGCATGCAAAGGGTTAATTATCTTTTTAGTTGAGTCTGCATTTCTTTTTTTTCTTACTAAAATATTCTCCTGTGAGTTGTTTCATTTTGATTTAACTGGAATTTTAAATGGCAAAATACTATATAATGCTGTGTTCATAGCATTAATTAAATGATTAAACACTGTGAATAAATCTGCCATGTCTTGAAGAGAAAATTTGTGACAATAATAAATTATAGTGGAACAAGACTATTGCCAAGCAATGATGTCTCCTACCGGCTCCACCATTGTCAGATTTTTATATTTTATTTTTATATATTTGTTACCATAGCAACCAGAATGTTTGACGTAGGAACAAAATGAAATGACGTGCATAATCTCCATATTGCCATCTGTCCATGTTTTAAGTTTCATGAAAAAGTATGAAGAACTTTTAAAGTAATCGCAGGATCCAGAAAAGTGTGACAGACAGACTGACGGACGGACTGACAGACGGACATAGCGCAAACCATAAGTCCCCTCCGGAGAAACCGGTGGGTGGGGGACAATAAGATACCATATCAATCTCTTTAATCTAGTTTCCCCACAGCTCGGTTCATATGATCATTATTTCAGCATCAAGATCTACCCATACAACCATCATCATTTATCAATCTACGTCATAAGAATGAAATCAGAAAGCTCTTCTGATACACAATCCCTGAACATTTCATATCAGCACATCAATGAATCCAAACTTCGCTGTTGACCCCAACATGGCATGTCATGTAACTCTTTCCGTACTCAATACTCGGCGCTGTTATCGATTTCCCACACACCAAATATTGTACAAATGCAATAAAGCCAGGCATATTCCAAAGAATCACAAGACAACTTAATCAGTCGAATTTTTCCAAAAATTCAAATTAACGTCCAAGAATTTTTAACCAATGGGATTCCGGAAATCTCTTCACCTCGTATTGGCAGTTTCCAGACTGTCGATCTCGCCGACCATGCGGTCCGGCGCCGCATGAACGGTGAATCCCAGAATGCTAGAGTCGAGTTTCATCATCTTGCCTTTCTTCTTCTTGTTTGGCTTTCCTTTCTGCGTGTCATCGGTGCTGGTGTGGTGGGGTGGCGGCTGTCGCAGCTCACGTGGGGTGATGGCCACGGCTGGGCCCCAGATGCTGTCCTGAATGAGAGGGAAACAGGTGTGTAAATGTCAATAAATATATGAACCCCGCTCTGGGAAAACTGGGCTTAATGCATGTGCGTAAAGTGTCGTCACAGAGTAGTCTGTGCAGGACTGCACAGGTTAATCTTGGAAAACAGTTTACGCACATGAATTAAGGCCGATTTTCCAAGAGCCAGCTCAAACCCATTAACAGGTACGTCTTTACTGATTTCATCTCATAGCTTTACTAGAACCGGATACCTATACGCTATTTTTGGCAAAATATGCATATACTGACATTGAGTATGTCATAATGTGGAATGATTACATAAATTCCAAACAGTTTATTTATTTGTAATATAATAAAAATGTGTTTATCAATAACAAACAATTGTATTAATTTATTATCAATTAACTTAACGCAACACTGCTACTAGGGGTATTTGCCTCAAGCAAGACAGTAATTTTTGGGGTTTTTGACATATGTTGCATATACACATACCATAGTGGCCGGGGCTGGTTTAGACTGGTTCCTGGTCTGACTCCTCTTCTCCAGGAATGCTTTCCCGAACTCTTCAGATGCCTTGCTCTCCCCAAGGTACGAACGAACATAGTCATGAACCTGGGTTACGTGATAGGACTTGTTAATGATCAACGCTATGGGAAAAAGGGGCTTAATGCTTGTGCGTAGTGTCGTCCTAGATTAGCCAGTGCAGTCTGCACAGGCTAATCAGGGACAACACTTTCCGCCTAGAGTGGATTTTGGTTTAGAAGAACCTTCCTTTAAACAAAAAGTGCCATAAAAGTGTAGTGCTGTCCCTGACTCTTTACCCATATGCATTAAGCCCAGTTTTCCCGGAACGGGGCTAAATTTAAGGTCATTTGATTGGCTAAGCAATACTCCTTGAATCAGGGGTGTGATTCTGTTAACACCTGCTTAACTGGAACCACATACATCTTCATTTTTCAACTCCATCAAACCCTCAATAGAAATAAGAAAGGCAGAGTGGAAAAGAAATAACATGCCTGCTGAATGGAAAATAACAGATGATGTTGCACAGATTCCATTATGACATAGAACTGGAATTACTTGTTTTACAAAAATGACAAAACAAGGGCCATCACTCTTAAATATGCAAGAAAATCAAGTTTTGAGAAATGCCTATGAAAAGCTGGGAATGGGATTTGCTGCCGTTTCCAGTGGATATTATGGTGTAAATTTTGTCTGTATTGGTATCTGTATGAAAATATATGCATGATAAATAGCATTCATTTTAACTTTACTGTCAAACCAATATTATTTGGCTGGCAATAATGCTAGAAGATTTTTGTGGGTCCAATCGACAATGAAATCAAATGTTCAACAAACGTTTAAATCCAAAGTCTTCTTTCATACATTATAAACAAATCCACGAACTTGAGATCGAATGAATATACCAGATTTTATCAAACCCATGAAATTTCATGCCACCAGAATCAAATGAATCCACAGTATTCTCTTTTGCCTCCATTTCAAAATTATTCCAAAATGACAGTTACCAATCTAGGACTAGATGAATTACGAATATGAAAGACTGCCATTGAACACACTTTTAAGCATCGTTACAAATACGGAACATTTCCAAACTTACCTCGTATGGTGACTCCACCTCCTTTAGAAAGGCAACAAACGTCGGGACTGAAACGTAAAAACATATGTTGCTGCTTTTTGGAATCTGCGCTCTGGGAAAAAGGGGCTTAATTCATGTAGTAAAGTGTCGTCCCAGATAAGCCTGTCGAAACAAGGGACACAACTTTCTATTTAAAGCGGACTTTCATTTAGAAGATATTTTCTTATAACAGAAAATACCATAAAAGCGAAAAGTGTCGTCCCTGGTTAGCCTGTGCAGACTGCACAGGCTAATCTAGGCCAACATTTTTTGCACATGCATTTAGCCCAGTTTTTACAGAACATGAAGCATATGTTGTTGTTGGAATCTTTTGAAAACATTGTTGAAATGCATTAACCATGCTTAACTTTTTTAAATTGAAATGAAGGTTAGGTTCTTATTCAAGAAATTATTACCATTATTTGGGAGAATTTTTTTTTTTACTAAAATACCCGCCCTCCCAGCACCTGAACATAAATAATATTTTGGCTATTCTGTTCTGTTCATTTACTGATCCTAATACCTTGACTTTTTCCACAGACCTAAATATGGTAAAACTCGACAGACACTCCTAGATATGATCTAGGATTCTTAAAGATTTAGAAAGGTATAAACAGTTGACAAATTGGAGCATGGTGGAAAGAGGGACCAGTCTGGTGACATTTCAAAGGATTTGCAAAATCCATAATTAATAAGCGTGCTATGAAATACTTGTGATAAAGGTTTCTTAACATAGCCTTTCTTAAACAGAGTGTTTTCATATAATATCAACATTTGCAAATAAATATAAAAATACTACAGATATTCAATATTTCTTCGTTGTCCAGCGTCAGGATGAGGGTCGAAACAAAAAGGGAGCGAAGAACAACATCCTTGATCATTAAATTTAGGGCCCGTATTGACCAACCAATTCTTAGACTTCAGTCTTTAGAAAAAAGGTTATTCTTTTTTAAAAATTCTTTATTGTTGAGTCTGGATTGACATGTGACACCTCAAATTACATCATTCTAGCCTTATAATAATGGAATGGTGAATAACGGCTCTTATCTTTCCAATTATTTCTACAGGTACAGGCGATATTTAGATATTTCTAGACATGTAGGTACAGCAGAATTATGCTTACTGTCGACTGAGGTGTCCATGCTGTTCAGTTGTTTCCTGCACCAGCTGGTGAAGTCATCCTCCTGTACCGGGGCCTGGAACAATCTCTGTACGGCCTCCTACAGGGGACACAAAAGAGGCCCATCAAACACATTGGTGAACCATGTATACCAAGAGGCTTTTTTCCACCCCTGAGGTATTTTTAAATCACACTTCTGTGATACAATAAGAGCAGCGCTCTAGAAAACTGGGCTTTATCGCATGTGCCTAAAGTCTCGTCCCAGATAAGCATGTGCAGTCTGCACAGGCTCATCAGGGACGACACTTTCCGCTTTTATGGAATTTCTCCTTTTAAAGGAAGTCTTTTCTAAACAAAAATCCAGTTTAGGCGAAGTGTCCAAAAAGGTTGGGGGCAAAAAAAATTATGAAAAGAATTGTTTCAGATTTGCAAATTTCCATTGTAGATTTTTTCAAGGAAACAGTAATACTGAACATTAACCATGCTCTAAAATATCCATTATTTACATCATTAAACGATTTAAAAACCAGAAAATTATAAAGTGTTGCAACGTATTACTATCGTATAAACGATCGTATAATTTGGAAAATCTGTTGTTATCGTTATATTTTGTGACATTACGAGGATTGCTAATGCTTATATAAAGTATAAAATACTTCATTGATCATGTTAGCACAGATGGCTGAGTGGTTTAAGCGTTTGACTTTTATTCCATGGGTCAGTGGTTCAAGCCCAGGTGAGGATTACTTTTTTTTCTTTCTTTAATTTTATTTATGTTTGATACTGGAACTCTTTAGTTCCGATGATTATATTCATTAATTAAAAATCTTTAATGACAATCTTCAAAACATGCCAAAATCTGTGAACAGGTACCTTTATCACATAATTAGTTCTTTTTTTTTTCCAATTATTTGGTAAGTATCTAAAACACACTCATCAATAGCTGAAACTTATCAAAGTATCATTCTTATGAATACAGAAATACAATCATTTCCATTATGTGTATAGGAAATGAGCAATTCCATTTTGTGTTTGGTGTATTCAAAATTTTACAGCGGCAATCAATTTCAAATGAAGTAGTTTATACATTACCTCATCTTTCTTGGTTTTGGAAGGCTTTGCCTTGCTCTGGCTGCCGGAATTGCGTCCCTTGTTGGAGTTACTTCCCCCAGGGAGTGCAGGGAAGTCACTGGTAGGGGCCTGCTGCTTGCCTGAACTGAAAGGGAGATTATCTCGAACAGCTACAGGCTGTTTAGATTTTTAGCATTAGTTTTGTAATATCATGGTGGTCAGTTACCCTTTCTATTTAAGACTAATTGCATTTAAAGCTTCATGATGTTTAAGACACTCTTGAGTATGTTTCCTGGGTAGAACCAGTACATAGAAATATAGATCCCAACAACACTTTCAGAGTAGGGTTTGAACACAAAAGGGACCTCCTTATCGCTAGTTGGACACAATATCCACTAAGGTACATTGACCTCGTTACTTACTTCTGTTTGGGTGCAGTTTTCTTGACGGGCCCGGATGATATGATGGCCTCGTCCCAGAATCCAAGAGAGGAGTCACCTCCGGACAGCTGGGCGTTCTTCAGGGCACCCCAGGCCCCTTCGTTGGCCCAGTTGGTGACCCCACCGCCTCCTGACCCCCACGCGCTGGCTGCCCCCAGGGTCATGTTCTGCAGAAGAACGGCAAATAGGAGTGTTTGTAATGATATATTTATGATTTTTTTCTTTTTTAAGTATTTAAGTCCCCACATACCTTTGCGGCATGCTGCTGGTTTTCTATATATTTTTTTGCCTTTCATCTCTTGCCTGTTTCGGGGACTCGATTCCCACTCCAAATACGTCCCAACTAAAATCCCTTTCTTAAACCCACATTGCTAACTTATGTCCCACTAAGTACATTTTCGTTTAATAGCAACATTGTGCTGTTTTTTTTCATTTATCCCAATCTCCCCCTCCATACCTTTGCTACATGCTGCTGGTTCTCCTCTCGTTTCTGCCTCTCCCTCTCCAGCTGCCTCGCCTGCTCCTGTTGTATCTCTAGCAGGGACTTCGCTGAGGACGATGGGGAGCTGAAATGGCAAACAGCCTCAGACATTCTGGAATATCAAACTGTACTTGAGCCTCATTCTGGGAAACCTGGGCTTACTGCATGTCCGTAAAGTGTAATCACAGATAAGAAAGTTCAGTTCACACAAGCTAATTAGGTACAACATTTTCCGCTTTTACGTTTTCTTTTGTTTTAAGGATGTCTCTTCTTAGCGGGAATCCAGTTTAGGCGGAAAGTGTCTTCCTTGGTTAGCCTGTGCTGATTGCCTTTTTTTTCCCAGAGCAAGGCCCATATTTTAATGGCAGGTCTCTCCCTGATTTCTCTAATATCCTTGGTCTGTTTTAACCCTTTGAGCGCTGGAACCGGATTTTGAAGGCCTTTGCAAACAGTTTGGATCCAGATGAGACGCCACAGAATGTGGTGTCTCATCAGGATCCAAACTGTTTGCTATTCTGATAGAGGTCTTAGAAAAAAAATCGAAGAAAATGCTAATTTTAGAAATTCAGCAGATGACATTTTAGCAGCTGAAAAATTTTCCAGCATGCAAAGGGTTAACAGTCTAAGCTTAAGCTGACTTTTTTCACATTGTTATAAAGAGTGCAAAAAGTTAATAGTAAGAGTATTGCAAGCTTCAAATACAATACAACAGCATAAACTGTAAAAGCGCAATATAAATCAATGAAATAAGCATCATAATCCAATTTTTTTTTACAAGGGGCTTAATAATTTTAGACAAATCAAGGCCAGCCAGCTTAGTCACGCTAGTTAAGGCGACATAATGCTCTTTGGAAATGGAATAGCATGTAAGCATATGCATGAAGTTAAGTGCTGACAATAAATCTGAATGTTGGAACAAAAACAGCCATAACTTTAACAAAACATACTAATAAATTAATTTTAACAAATGTGATCCAAGAAATTTTTTAAGAGCTAGAAAAACTCATAACTGCCCCAACCTTTCATGTTTTTCAAAAGAATCAAAATCAGGACACTGCAACAATGGACAAGGCGTGTCATGGGATCTGACATATGGCCCTAAAGTGTGTGCTTGTCAGTGGGGGGGGGGGGGGTGGAATTATTAACAATGAACAGTAAAAAAAATATCTTATAAAGTTTAAAGCAGACATGACAAATCATGACCTTTGTCCATTGAATTTCAACCTTAATCTTTCATCTAGAAGCATAAGAATTCTGCATGAAACATCCCATTGTCATAGTGAAAATATAAAATGAATACCTCCTAAGCATTAAATGTATAAAAAACTCAAAGGAAATTAAAATGTACTTCCCCATGACCTTGAAATATATGAAAATGACCTTTGACAGAGTAGCATGGCAGTTCTTCGTAACACATTGTCAGGTCAATGGGAATAATAATCCAAAGTTATATAGAAATCTTTCCCAGGGAGTAAAAGTAACAGAGCGAACAGGAAATCAGGAGGGACGGACAGTGACTGAAAAATAATTCTCCCAGGCTCAGGTGGTGTGAAACAATAAAGAGTCTTACACAGTGCTGGTCCAGGATTTCTGTTGCTGCTGCTGCTGTTGTTGTAATGCCAACATCTGCTGCCTCTGCGTTTCCAGCTGCTTTTTCTGGAGCTTAATGGAGAGAATATGTCTATAAGTATCAGGACTAAGGTTAACAAGACTATTGCCAAGCAATGATGTCCCCTACCGGCTCCACCATTGTCAGATTTTTATTTTTTATTTTTTAAGTATTTGTTGCCATGGCAACCAGAATTCTTGACAAAGGAACAAAATGAAATGACGTGCATAATTTCCATATTGCCATCTGTCCATGTTTTAAGTTTCATGAAAAAATATGAAGAACTTTTTAAGTTATCGCAGGATCCAGACAAGTGTAACAGACTGACAGACAGACAGACAGACTGACTGGCTGACAGACAGAGCTTAAACCATAAGTCCCCTCCGGTGAACCGGTAGGGGACAACAATTACCAACTCTGAAAAAATAGTGTCTGCTCATTTTGATCCGAACCATAAAAATTACCAGGCTGCATTATTATGAAACACAACACAAGGGCTTATTACCTATCATGAACACAGGTGGTAAGCTGTGGCTATGATATTAGTTAGTAAAAACATCATTTTAAATGAAAAATAATCAAATTATAACGAACAAGAGACGTGTTTGTCAGAAACACAATGCCCCCTACTGCGCCGCTTTGAAAAAAAGTTTGTTTTTTGTTTTGTTTATTACCTTTGACATTGAAGGATGACCTTGACCTTTCACCACTCATAATGTGCAGCTCCATGAGATACACATGCATGCCAAATATCAAGTTGCTATGATCAATATTGCAAAAGTTATGACCATTTTTCGAAACCTAAACGCAAGTGTGACGGAATTTCAGATGGACAGACAGACAGACGGACGGACAGTGCGATCACTATATGCCACCCTACCGGGGGCATACAAATAAACTTCTCTGAAAAAACAAGGCTTGTCACCATAGGATGACATATGCCCCCTTTTTCCACATTTTTCTAAACCTAAACGCAAAGTGTTTTTCCACATTTTTCGAAACATAAATGCAAAAGTGTGACGGAATTTCAGACGGACAGACAGTGCGATCACTATATGCCCACCTTTGGGGGCATAAAAAATCACTATCAAATATATATATAACATGGTATTCAACTCAAAAGGACCTGAAAATAGGGTGCATTGCTTTGAACAGCCATTACTAATTGTGCAGCTATTTCCATGAACTCGGTCTTATTAAGCGCAGAAATGAATTTCCTTTCTGGAAATGTACATATCTTGCAATATTTTTCACAAATGCTGGGTTAAATTTTAAGAAAAAACACGATCTTGCAAAAGAAAAACTGACGGCAAAGGGTCTTATCTCAAGAGCTGAAATACTATTTCCCTACTAAACTACTAAATAAGGGCAAAAGGCCTTATCTCCTAAATTGAACAAAAAGCCTGTGCAAGTCATGTTCTGGGAAAACTGAGCCTAATGCATGTGCAGTATGCACAGGCTAATCAGGGACAACACTTTCGGGCTACACTGGATCAAGAGACTTCCTTAAAACATGAACTCCATCAAAGCAGAGTTTTGTCCCTGATTTACCCACATGCATTAAGATGCATAAAGCCAAGTTTACCCAGAGCGAGGCTCTGTTCTATCTCACCTCCTCCCTAGCGAGCCTCTCCCTCTCCTCCTGTTGTTGGATCTCCAGGAGAGACCTGCCCCCGTTAGAGGACATGGGACTACCACCCTGACTAGCCCACTGGACATGGGATGGCAGCTGAAATACATGCAAGAACATATACAAGGTGAACATATTATCAGTGATTTTTTTTGCCCAAAATTACAGCCTCTTACAGGCTGTTTCCCAATGGCAAAAAGAAACATTTTTCCAAAAAATCTGACCAAATTTTCCCCAAAAAGATGCCAAACTAATTGGTTTATTAGGATTATTATACAGCAACATGATTCAGTAGCACATAATAATATAAATTTAACAAGAGCACCGCCTAACGGGTGCAGACTGCTCATCTATTTGTCAAAGTATGAATCAAATCTGATCATAAATAAAGAAGTTATGGCAATTTTAGCAAAATTGTGGGGGTGTGGTCTTTTATTACATTATTG
>VMBQ01002592.1:64664-75123 GCA_007657795.1 Dreissena rostriformis | reverse complement strand
CTATTAACCCTTTGCATGCTGGGAAATTTGTCGTCTGCTAAAATGTCGTCTGCTGAATTTCTAAAATTAGCATTTTCTTCGATTTTTTTTCTAAGACCACTATCAGAATAGCAAACAGTTTGGATCCTGATGAGACGCCACGTTCTGTGGCGTCTCATCTGGATCCAAACTGTTTGCAAAGGCCTTCAAAATCCGGTTCCAGCGCTCAAAGGGTTAACCCACATTATAATAGAACATGGCCAATAAATCTCTTATTTAATACTATAGCAATTTTGTTTATCAGTTATGAAATTTCCTTCATATCCATACATAAACATATTATTTTAGATGACACATTGCAGAACAAAAATTCCACAACCAAACTATCATAGACGATTGTTCAACATTTTAACCAAACCAAAACAAACGAAGGCCGAAGTGGCGTAATGGATATGGTGTCCGCCTAGCGATCGGGAGGTCACGGATTCGATCCCCTATGTGTGAGCGTTCTTTAGATGTCCCCCAAAGACACCAAGTACTGGTTCTAGGCCCTAGAAAACGACTCAAGAGTGTTTCAAAAAAGCCTGAGGCTTTCTACAATGTATGCAATCAAGCTAAAATAAATAGGTTTAAACTAAAACAAACGAATCCCGTCACTTCCTCCCTACCTGCACCTCCTGTTTTCTCTGTGCCTCTTTCTGCCTCCCTTCCTCCTCTCTCTTTCTCTGCTCCACCTCAATCTGTCTCACCTGCTCTTCCTCCTCCCTTCTTCTATGTTCCTCCATCTGACGCGTTTTACGCTCCTCCTCTTGTTTTTGTCGCACCCGCTGCTCTTCTAACAACCGCGTTCTCTGTTCTTCTTCGTAACGTTTCTTTTCTTCTTCTGCACGAAATCTTTCCTCTTCCATTTTCTATGAACAGAATGACAACAGTCAAAAGTTTGAACAAACAATGAGGTATTCAGTTTTCTTTAATAACTATAACTACAAAAAAACGTAATAAAAAGCACACAATTGTTAGGGACTTGTATTGTAATGGAACTTATTATGTAACTTAAATACTGATATGGCCTTTTGGAATTCAAGAGAGGTAATATTTTTTAAACATTATTTTATGCCACATTGGAATTCAAGGGAGGTAATTTCTTTAAAACAATGTTTCATGCCACATTGGAATTCAAGGGAGGTAATGTCTTTTAAACAAAATTTCATGCCACATTGGAATTCAAGGGAGGTAATTCTTTAAAACAATATTTCATGCAAAATTGGAATTCAAGGGATGAAATGTCTTTCAAACAATGGTTCATACCACATATGAATTCAAGGGAGGTTATTTTCATGCCCAATTGGAATTAAAGGGAGGTAACGTCTTTAAAATAATGTTTCACGCCACATTATGTAAGGTAGACCCTGCCAAACGCTTAACATTTGAATAGTGTACATATTGTACTTATGGCTACAACACCATTAAGGCAAAAACAGGAAAACATCATTCCCCGATAAGAGCCGCATGTAATACCCGCTAGGTTCAGAAAGTCCAAAAATAAAATATATAAATAAAATAGTAGCAAAGGAATTAACAATTTTGGACATAGGGTTTGGAAAAATAATTAATTAAATGTAAGCTCCATCACCTTGAGATCCTGTAGTCTTCGTTGTTCAAACTCCTGCCTCTGCCTGTCTATCTCCTCCTTCTGTCTCTGCACGTCCTCCTGTTCCCGCCGTAACTTCTCTCTGTCCTGCTGCATTCGAGCTTGCTGCTCCTTCTCTGATTCTATGTCTTTTTCCTAAAATTTGTAAAGTGTGCGTTAAGTGCTGTCAACAATTTCCGCCTAGACTGGATTTTCGTTAAGGAAACTTTCTTGATCCTTTATCTCTGCCTGGATTTCTTTTTCCTATGGGCTGATATGAGCTTAAACTGGGACACCTGGGGCTTAATTCATGTGTGTGTAGTGTCCTCCCAGATTAGCCTGTGCAGTCCGCACAGGCTAATCAGAGACGACACTTTCAGCCTTAGACTAGATTTTCGCTTAGAATTATAAACCATAAAAGCCGAGTGCTGTCCCTGATTAGCCTGTGCAGACTGAGTTTTCCCAGAACAAGGCTCTGATGTCAGTTTCCAAGAAGGACAGTTACTAAAGAGTTCAAAACATTATTCATCATCACAAATCAAGCATACATCAAATCAAAACATGCTAAAATGGACTTTTTCCAGCTGTGGTTAAGTTTAGATTTCTCACAGTTTTCTAATGACTACCTAAATAAAACTGAGCTTAATGCATGAGCATATAGGGTTGTCCACACAGGCTAATCTTGGATGACGCTTTCTGCCAAAACAGGATTTTCATTTAGAGGAGACTTTCTATAAACGAAAAAAAATCCATACAAGTGGAAAGTGTCGTCCCTGATTAGCCTGTGCAGACTTCACTTGCTAATCTCAGATGCTGCATAGGCTAATCTGGGATGACACTTTACGCACATGCAATTACCCAGGATTATTGTTGTGACGTTTTATTTTGATCAGTGCTTTATTTAGAAAATGTTACTAGACTGTCCTGGCTTTCCCCCTGACCATTTTTAGCTGCAACCTTTTGTGAATCTCGATCTTTCTCTACACTGATTTTTTTTATTGGATAAAATGGAGCTTGATAGACTACTGACCTTCAAGTGTGCCTCCAGGTCAGCTGCAGATATTCCAGTGGTGGGCATGCTGGCTATGGAGGAAGGGTCGATATCCCAAATACTGGCAGGTAGGGCCCCACTCTGGGAGGAGCTAGGGGCCGAGAACGCGGGGCCGGGGGTCACCATGGGGGAAGAGGTTGTCATGGAGATCACAGGAGGGGCTTCTGCTGAATTTCTGTCATTAGAATAGGTTATATTGTTATTTTAAAAATGTATCACTTGTTTTAATGAACTCGTTTTTATTTTACTTAAAATTTACAAAGGTTTTATACTTAAATGGTACATCCTACAGAGTTTTGCCAGTCTAATTCTTAGACTGAATATTCTTAAAACTGTTAAGTTCAATAAGTTCAGTGTATACCCTCTCAACCGGATCCTCTCTAACCCAGAATCCCCTCCTTACAAGACTTTTGTTTCCATCTGGTTTTCTTCCACTATATATAAGCATGTAAAAACATTAAAGTTGATTTTTTAAGTGACCACAAACACGTCGAGGTGCGTTCTTAAAGGTGAAGGGTTATACATGTGGTGGCACATTCCTACCTAGGCGAAAGTTTGTGTGGGTGCTGCTGCGCAGGCAGAACATTCTGTTTGGCCATTAACTGCAGCACGAGCTGTTGTTGTTGTAGCGGGGAGAGGGCCTTGAACTGGCTGGACTCCTGCAGTTGGGCCATCACCTGCTGTAACTGCTGCTGTATCTGGAGTTGTCTGCAAAACATATGGAAGTTGAAGTGATGTAATACTGTAGATTCATTTATTTGAGTTGAGATTACGAAACCGCATTAGTTACAAAAGTTACAAGCTGGACACAAAAGGTCCCACATAAACAAAGACACAAACACTGATATACATGCACACACACATACAGGGGTATCACTATATGCCCCTCTCCCATTATCATTATAGGGAAATTAACATACAAGAAGAGGAGTGAATATGAGGCCAAATGCTTATCACATTGACAGGGGTGTGAATTAAGAACAACCTCATATGAGGAAATGCCCTACCATCCCCATTCAATTGAACTCTTCATTTGCATATAGATCCATAAAAGTTAATAACTATATGTAAATAAGTTTGACATAGAAAGGGAGGACTGCAGCTGAAAGGAGGAGGAATCACACCCCTCCATACAGTATGTGATATCTGCAACCATCAAAGCAATATTTACCTCATAAGCATTTGTTGTTGCTGCATCTGCTGTTGTACATACTGCTGCATGAACTGTTGATGGTCTGCCACCGCCTGGCCAGGGTCCTGCCACTGCTGTTGTTGCTGCTGCTGGGGAGGCTGTTGATGTTGCTGCTGCTGTTGTTGTTGGGGTGATGGGGATTCAGCGGCAGGAGAATTATTGTTCTGAAAATCATACATTCATTTTTTGTTAAATAAAAGAGCTACACTCTGGGCAGACGACAAATTTCCCAGCATGCAAAGGGTTAAGTGTTGTCAGATAGCACAGGCTAATCTGGGACCACACTTTACGCACATGCATAAAGACCAGTTTGCCTAGAGCGAGGCTAAATTATTTTTACATTTGGTTACCAACAAACACAAAGTCAACAAGATGTTTCTCTTAATATCTTTCACTATGGTATTCCTATGTGCATTTTCTGTCAGATACCTGATATAATGATCTAGAAGGCATATTGGAAGCTCATATATTGTCATAGTTACTGAGGTATATGTAAACTTAAACCTGAAACTTTCTGATTAACAAAAAAAAGTTGCTACATACAAACAATACAATTATCAGCATTTACCTTATAGTATGACACAAAAAACAAGTTTTAGAATAAATGTCTTATAAATGTAGATAAAGAGATAAATACTTGGGGACCATTTATCATACCCTGACTTGAAGGTAACAAAGGGGCATAATTCTGCTAAATTGCTGCTCAGAGTTATGGACCTTGATCAGTCACAATTGATTAGATGTGCATATATAATTCTCCCTAAACGTGTCAGTAATTTATTCTGTTGATTTTTACATTTGTTAAATAATATGGTTAATACTCCTAATGTCTTCCTCTTTTATAATTCACTGTGCGTGTTAAAAAAATGTACTTGCTTCAGTTTAAGAGATTAAGTTAGTGTTATCCCCCTTAGAAAATTGCACTTGCTTCAGTTAAAGAGATTGTGTTAGAGCGATCCCCCTTAGAAAAAAAGTAATTGCTTTAGTTAAAGAGATAACAGTATGTCCAAAAGCATTGAATACAATTTTTTTACACTTTTAAAGTTTTTTTTAAAAATTAAACAAATTTATCATCTTTAATTACCATGAGTGGTGGAGGCATTTGGCCAGGCAGGAAAGGGACACGACCCCATCGCTTTATTAGCTCCCCTGAAACATATTGTCATTTATTAGCTCCCCTGAAACAGATTGTCATTTGATTAGCTCCTCTGAAATAGATTGTCATTTATAAGCTCCCCTGAAAAAGAATGTCATTCATATTAGCCTCACTCTGGGAAAACAGGGTTTAATTCATGTATGTAAAGTGTTGTCCCAGATTAGCCTGTGCAGTCCCCACAGGTTAAACAGGGACGACACTTTCCCCCTAAACTGGATTTTTGCTTAAACTTCCTATAAAGTAAAATTTTTATCAAAGCGGAAAGTGTAGCCCCTGATTAGACTGTGCAGACTGCACAGGCTAATCTGGGAGGACACTTCATGCACATGCAATAAACAGAGAAAGGCGCATAATTATAGTGTAGGCAGATTTCACTACTGTTGCTTCATATACCATCCATCTTTGAACGAGTAAAATGTACGACAACTTGAAAAATTTAAGGCAGACCAAGTTTTGCTCAACTAGATTATAAGTGACAATTACAATTATTCAGAACATTATGAATTAAGTACTTACCTAAGGGAGAGAACACTTAAATGATGTACTTACCTAAGGGAGAGAACACTAAAATGATGTACTTACCTAAGGGAGAGAACACTTCATCACAGCCTCTCCGTACTTGCAAATTCATTGTGAAATACCCAGCACTAAACCACTCTGCCATTTCTGTTGATGCAAATGGACCTGTGAAGAAACAATGGAGAAATGTTATTTTCAGAAGTCTCTTGCTTGTACAGTTAATACAACCAGTTGCAACTAGTAAATCAATGACCGAGTAAGCCAAATTTTATAGGGGTTCTCATGTACCAACCTATTAGAACAATTCAAATGGATAGTCGCCCTTGACACATCTTGGTTTCCAAAATTTGAAAAAACAAGTAACAAATTTGGTAAATGCCCATATATGGAAAACAAAAATTAGAATATGGGAGGAGCCCATTAAACCCTTGTGCAAAAATATATACTTTAACCTACCTTGCAAGTCTCCCTGAGGGTCTCTGTAGAACCACTTATTGTAATGTTCATGGTCCAGTGGCAGGGCACTTCGATGCTCCTCCTCCTCCTATAAACAATTGATGCTTTTCCATTTGGCTACACAATTTGGCATGAATTAGAGGTGGACCAGTCAGGCCCCTTTCCAATAAGCAGCCTAAACAAATCAAGTCGAAGACCAACGCACATGTTTATGGCAATAAACAAGCTTTAATAATTAGGAATGCCTCCGGCATTTTGTCAGATCGAGCATATCATTAAGGTATTAAACAATGTAGTTATTTTTTTAATTGACATTGCGCAAATTCAAGATTGCGCAATTATGTTCAAGATATAAGTTGCGAGAAATTTGTACCACCCTTATTCAAGTGATTTCATTAAACTAAATTTTTCAACAGAAATTTGTTAGTCAGAGATTGGGAGCTTTGAGACAACCTTGAGAAGACCAGGTGGCCTGAGCAAAACCAGGGGGTCTCAAGACAACAACGCAAAAAGACTACACAAGTTATGAATAAAATAGAAATAAGGGAAATTTTTGCAAATTTTGATTGCATTGTTTCTACTTGAAAATCAATCTGTTTTGATATTGTGTGGAAAAATAAACACTGTCAGTGTAAATATTACCATAATTCCCAATTAAATTGGCTGACTAATGTTACTGTCAGTGTAAATATTACCATAATGCCCAATTAAATTGGCTGACTAATGTTACCAACAGTATGATTGACACCTTATACAGTATCAAGCATTGACACATTCAGTCTAACCAAGTCGCTTCCACTAGTTCCAGAAAAGCACCTGATACAAAATAAAGGTGCTGACTGATTTTAATATCATTTTTGCACTCAGCAAAATTTACGTAACCAATTGTACAGCCCTGACAAGTGATCATGCTCTTAAACTCACATGGAACTTAATAAATAAATCATTAAACAAAACTGCAATGTCTACCTCTGTAATTGTTATTCCTGCCACCATATTTTCAACAGTCTCCTGAAGCTTATTCAATGCCTCCGCCTCTGTATTAACTTTCTGATTCTTCTTGTTTGTGTTCCCACCAGTGTTTGCAACACTGGCAGCCTTGTTAACAGCACTTTCTGATTTTGCATCACTAGCACCTGAAGCCACAGCACTTTTAGCTGGTTTACTGTTTTCCACTAATGTTTTATCACATTTTTCACCGGAGTTATCCGTCTTAGCTGCTTTATTTTCCTCCTTCTTTTGCTCTTCTTTTTTATTTGAGGTCGCATTTTTATCGGAGGGCTGTTTGTTGTAAATTTTCTCCGGTGTCGATTTTTGCGGTGGGACCTTTTCGACTTTTGGGACTGGTTTGGGTGAGGGCTGCGGTGAAGCACTGTTTTTGACTGGTTGTTTTTTGTCATCACCACTTGACAAATGTTTATCATCACCAGATTGAGCAATTTTCGGCTTTGGCGGGGGCGTAGCACGGGGTGATTCGGCTGTATCTGTTTTAACATCGGGGTTTTCGTTAGGTTTCTTGTTTCGATTGTCGAGTGCCTCCTTCATCCCCTGGCTGGCAGCCCCCTTAGGATTGACATCTTTAAACTGCAATAACAGAAAGATTTATTGGGTAACAAGGCTTAGGACCTGAGGTCCCCAAATACCGTCTCCAGTGTTGTTGGTTGTTCAACATTTTTGGGGAGGTGGCCAGGGCCCTTTGGATTGCGAAAAATCGCGTCTTTTTGACTAATATTGAGAAATTGTGTGGGTTTTTTTTGCTTTCAAAAAATGCTTTAAAATAAAAAATACAAGTGTCTGTTACATAATATTTACTAAGTTTCAACTCATAAAGCTGGAAAAATGAACTCAATGTTTCAATATAAAATAAACCTGGGCTACAAGTAATTTATATCAATGCTATAGAGGATTTTTGTTGGATTTGGTGGAGGGTCGATTTTAATTCACGAGTGATCATAGAAAAAAAAAAAAAAATCTATGATCACGAGTGAATTAAAATCGATATTCCGACGAACCCAACAAATTTTCTTTTTATTTTATGCATTTTTTACCGTTTATTTACATTGTAAAAGAGCTTAAATGGAGAATTTGGCTGGAATAATGACGTCATTAAGTATAACAAATGACGACATTTCACAATAAAACATGGTGAATAATCGATAATTTTCACTGTTTGAAACAGTGAATTATCAGTTTTAATTCACTGATATTTCTCTATAAACCACCAGAAAGCATAAAATAAATTCATCTATATTATGTTACCCTTTCTCTGTTACTATCAGGAGTGCCGCCCCCTGATCTTGGGGACTCCAGCTCTTCTCTGTCATCATATTCTCGTCTGTAACCCTGAAAAGAATCAAAAATAATGTTATACTATAGCTATTTGCTTTCAGAAATAAAACATCCCTACTGTTACATCAGGATTTCAAAATATCATCTGAAGGTTTTATCTATCTGTACAAACTAAACAGAACATCACCCCATTTAATGCCACCAAATGAAAAACAGTTCTCAGTAAAAATGTAAGTCGAAATATTTTCCAATGTCTGTTAAATTACAACTGAATTGTCCAGTATATTCATATATATATATAATATATATATAATTATATATATATATATACTCATTCAAAGCAGAATAATGCCTATCCCCAGATCAACACCATACCTAACATATAATATTATTTAATTATTGAACAAATAAACAAATCAACAAATTAGGCAGATTTCTGAGGCAAAGAAAACTTGCATAATCTGACATGCTTTACAAACCTTTTTATTGGGTGACACAAAAGCGCCGCTTGCATCAAAAGTTCCGAGCTCGTCTGGATCTCCATCAGTGCTCCATTCCGGAACCTCCTCCTCGTCCCAGTTTTCCCCGCTCCGTTGGCGACTGTACTGCCTCGTGTAGCCCCGACCCGCTTGGTTGGTTCCATAGCCTGGGTCGTATCCCCTAGAAACGGATTTGACAGAAACTACATACACTTGACTGAATGCCAATAAGATGTTTGTAGTTTGTATATCTTTTACTTCAAAACAAAACCCTACCTTTTTCTTACCCCTAATACATTTAATTGGTTAATACATACTTCTTTAACTTCAGTGAACCTTAATAAAAAAGCTCCAACCCTTTCCCCAGACTGTTGACCCTAATCAGCCCCCTCAGCCCTTTGTCCTACCTGTTGTCCCTCCAGGAGCCCCGTGTGTTGGTCCCCCACCCCTTTGACCCCGCCTTCCTCCAGTCCCCACCGCCCCCCTCCTCCTCCTCGCGGTCACGCCAGTTCTCGCTGCTCAGCGACCGCTGGTACATCTTGTTAGGGGGCGCCTCTGGGTATTGTGTCTGGTACGGCCGTGGTGGATAACCCTTGGGGTCCCTAGAAATAACAAAAGGCCCACTAACCCTTTGACACTCAGATACGCATTTTGACACTTTTGTAGTCCCTTAGAAAATCAAATGAAATTAAAGACATTTCTTAATAGCTTCAAATTTTAAAGGCTTCGTTTCCAACCCAAGACACTGATGAGAAGCTAACAGCATAAAACCTGTGAGTTACTCGCATGTTTAACATTTTTCTGCAACCATCATATGCAGTGAAAATTATGGCACATTAAATGATTTAAAATACCATTTCTACCTAGACATGTTTTACATTAATATGAGCCTCGCTCTGAGAAAACTGGGCTTAAATGCATGAGCGTAAAGTGTCGGACTGCACAGGCTAATCTGGGAAAACACTTTATGCACATGCATTAAGCCCAGCTTTCCCAGAACGCTGTAATTAGACATGTTTTACATATTAATATGGTCTACACACCCTTCTTCCCATGAACCGTCTGGTCGTTGTCTGGGGCGACCAAAGCCCCCTCCCTCGTTCTCGTCATACGACACACCTCTCTGCATAAACCCATCGCCCCGCCCACGGCCTGGTAATAATACATCATCAGCATCATCGGCGCTTTCAATTGAAGCAGAAAGCTGCTTTTTGATGCAAGCATTTTGCAATTTTGTCAGTTTTGATTCCCCTTGCATCTTTTTGATGCAAATGTAACCATGAAACTCACACAAAAATGTACTTTATATTACAAAACAAGAGATGTGTGTGTCAGAAACACAATGCCCCCTACTGCGCCGCTTTGAAATACAATTTCTATTCATCATTTGGCAGGTATAGAAATTATCTCCCTTTAAAGCTTATTGCTTCCCTTGAATTTTGTTTTTTGACTTTTGACCTTGAAGGGTGACCTTGACCTTTCACCACTCAAAATGTGCAGCTCCATGAGATACACATGCATGCCAAATATCAAGTTGCTATCTTCAATATTGCAAAAGTTATGACCAATGTTAAAGTTTTTGGACGGACGGACAGACAGACGGACAGACTGACAGTTAAACTGCTATATGCCACCCTACCGGGGGCATAAAAATCAAGTATTAGAAGGAATTTACCATTCACATCTCAATGGAATAATACTACGAGCA
>VMBQ01002592.1:21119-54963 GCA_007657795.1 Dreissena rostriformis | reverse complement strand
TTATATTTTGTTTACCATGTTTTAAAACAATTAAAATCTTTTTTGAGGGAAAACAAAAATGGGGTGGGGGATTTCTGGGTTGGGGCGTGTGGGATGGTTTGGGTGAAGCCCATTGTGGTATGTCAGGTAAGTGTTGTTTTGTTAAAGTATGAATCAAATCTGATCCTAAATAAAGAAGTTATGGCAATTTAATCAAAATTTATTAATTTGACCTTGAGATTCAAGGTCAAAGGTCAAGGTCTAATTCAACTTGCCAGGTAAGGAACCTCATGATAGTAAGAAAGTATTTGAAGTTTGAAAGCAATAGCCTTGATACTTAAGAAGTAAAGTGGATGTAAACACAAAATTTAACAAAATATTCAAAGTTACTAATTGGAAAAAGGGCCATAATTCTAACAAAATGCTTGTTACAGTTGACTGCTCTTGTTTATAGATTGGGGTCATGTTGGAAAAGAAGTATTCAAAATATGAAAGCAATATGTCAAGGGACAAAGACAATATTTAAGGTGGTACGCAAACTTTAACAAAGATTTATCAATAATACTCGTTATGATACAATAATCATAAACAATACTTATTTCGGAAGTAAATTCTGTTGTTGTTTTCATCCGGGCAAGAGACTGGTTGTTAATGTTTGTAAATAACTCAATAATTATTTTTAACCAAGGAGGAACCAGTCGCATAAGTTAGTAGACTGCGTGCCTATTTTTTACGCACATCAATATTTATAGTATTCGTACACAATCTAAACTATTCCAAAAGGTTGACTTCCTTTTCCGGTCATTTAACGTTGTTTCAGTCATAAAAACTTTCTGAAAATTTGTTTTAATTCATCGAAAGTCAAAACACCAAAATGCGGAAAAGAAAGCGGACAGAAACGGTGGCGAAACCGCAAGCTAAGGGTACGGTAATTGATTTTGAGAAAATCATTACGGAATCCAACATTGTACTCCCAAATATTATGACTGATGCAGCTCGGAATCGTGGTGAGGGCGGGCTCGCGGATGTGGTGGAACGTCCGGCCTCCTTTTTAGGTGTAAGACTCAGTGACAATGATTTGGCAATTCATGTCCCTAGTGCGATTAAAGAGAAAATCATAACTGGTCAATATGTAAATTTAGCCCTTTTGTTAAAAGGCCCATCAGAACTATCTGTTTTCATGTCAAGTGGTCTACTTACCTTGGCGGCTGACGGTTCATTACAGACAAAACCTAAAGAATGCAAAGATAAGGTACCGAATATTGAGAAATGGACTGATGCGTTTTTGATGTTTGCTTCCATTTACCTCAAACACCACCCGCATAAAATGCAGGAATAACTACAGTACATGATTAATATTAGAGAAAGCGCAAATAGCAAAGGGGGATTTGCATGGAGGGCATACGATGAGCTATTAAGGATGCGGCAAGCTTCCCAACCTGCCCCCTGGTCTCATATTTACCCGGACCTGTGGTGGCGCTGTACATGAGGACTAGAGGTTAATCAGAGTTCCCTGACTAAGCCCACAACATCATGGGCAACATGCACAGGCCTTCAACTGTTATCCGATAGAAAAGTAGGAAAAAAATAGGAGGTTTCCTGAAGAAAAAGTAGGAAAAGTAGGAAGATTATCAATAAAAAAAGTAGGATTAATAGGAAGGATATCCACATCTTATTTATCTGTGTAAACCAACTCTTACCTTTACAGATGATTATTCTCACCATTCAGAAAGCTAATGTGTTGTAGGTATCTTAGTTGCTGTTGCATGCCAAGCTTCTGTAGTTGAAAGGTGCAGCCATCTGATGCTCACAGCCTAAAATGTTTTTTTTATTTTATTTTATTAGTAACATAATAACAGAAACATGTTTTTCATAATGCTGTTAGCATTATTGAGATCATCTCACAGCACACAGCTAACTCAACTATAACACATGACATACAATAGTTTGTAGTCAAGCATTTAGGTTCACATTATAAAAATAACTATATTCTACACAAAAATTAAGTTGGGTCAACTCCAGAAGCATATTCAGAGCAGTGAGCAAGTGTTAATAATATCTACATATAAAGCATACATATGTGCAGTATACAAGCAGACCAACTAATGCAGAATACATTATCAAGTTACTACACGTAGCAGCCTTAATTAAGCATAGTTTTTTTTAAATGTTCCTGAACCTTTTCTAAGGAGGATGATTGCTTTGAAAGGCCTGATTCAATCATTTTTCTCCTTTTTTTTTGTCAATTTCATCTCTTTCCTCTTTGCATTCCTTAAAATATAATCTTAGGACAAAATTATTGTTCGAACATTAGTAGCAAGCAGTAATTGTATCACCTTTAACCAGGATAATGTTACAAGCAATGACAGAAAAACAGATAAAGCTGCAGCAAATGGCATAATTTGTTTAAACATCATGTGCTGGTCATAGCTTTACAATATTGGTTACTTTCTAATGTTAAACACACAAACACATACTTAGTTATAATAATCTCGGTTAAAACATTTAATGGAAAGCATCTTGGTAGTGGCCACACATTTTTTGTTTATTGTTACTTGTTACATTTACAGATGTACCAGAATATTTTAAATGCAAATATAAATGTTCAAGCTTGCACAATGACTGAGATGTTTGAAGATTTGCATCTATTGAATGTCAGGAAGAGAAAATACCAGTCGTCCAATTTTTTATAATTCCCTGATAATTCAATGTATTTTTTTGCCGAATTTTGAAATTGCCTGATTTTTATCTGCATGGATTTGTTATCTTATAATTTTCCCTGTTTTAAAGAATGTGAGGCCACCCTGATCATATTGATTTATTGCTAAGTATATTTGATGTTAGAATAGTTCATTTGAAAGTAACTAAATTCCCTCAGCAGTACATCAATGGTTTACATATACTATTAAGTGTTTCTTGATGCTTCTGGAGTTGTACCCACATAACAACTAGCAGTTCTATATAATCATTTATAACTCCAATACTGACCTTAAACACAAGAGTTTACATCAGATGGCTGGAGCTGCTTGCCACACCTTACCTCAACCGAAACTTGTCAGTTTTAAAGCTTTTACATTCTGAAAATACAACTAACAATCATTTTTATTTTTTTTCTCCAGCAAAAAGTAGGAATAGTAGGAGGTTTTAGTGCAAAAATTGGAAAAAGTAGGAATGAAATAAAAAAAGTAGGAAAAATAGGAAAAGTAGGAAAAAATAGGAACAGTTGAAGGCCTGCATGATGCAATTACTTCAACCAAGGGGTTTGTAGGTTCAATAACTGTCGTTTCAGCCATACATGCTCTGGGTGTGGTGGTCAACACCAACAAACACATTGTACCACTTCAAAGGGCCAAACAAAACCATCAGCACATTTAGGAGGGAATTTCTCCCCCCTTTTTCTGCCCCGTGGAAGACCATTCCTCAGAGGAAGACCTTTCACAGGCTGTTAATTGTAGCCAGAATCATTTACAAATAGCTCCAAGCCCAGTTGAGGTCAACAAGTTACAAGTTTATGCACACGGTTATGATAATATACTGATTCAAAAAGTGGTTGACGGATTTAAGCACGGCTTTCCTATATGCTACACAGGCCCTCGTGTGTTTCGTGAAGCTAAGAACCTTAAGTCAGCTGTTTCAAGCCCTTATATTATTAAACAAAAAATAAGTGCTGAAGTTTTATTGAAACGGGTAGCGGGGCCCTTTCAGTCACCCCAATTTCAGAACATGATCATTTCACCATTAGGTTTAGTTCCCAAACAAATTGATGATACAGAGGTACTTGAACATAAAAAATTCCCAATGATACACCATCTTTCCTGGTCTGATGGTTGTCAGTTAACAATTTTATTGAATCGGTTGATTCTTCAGTACACTATTCTAGCTTCGATCAAGCAGTCGGTATGATCCAACGTTAGGGAAAGAATTGTACGTCATTTAAGGCTGATATTAAAGATGCTTTTAGACTAATACAAATAAGGCCTCAGGACTTTGAACTGCTCGGTTTTAAATTTGATAACCAATATTATTTTGATAAATGTCTACCATTTGGTGCTGCAAGCAGTTGTAAAACATTCAAAATGTGCTCATCATTGTTTCAATTTTGTGTCGAAAAACAGACACCATCTGGGGAACTTATGCATTGCCTTGATGATTACCTTGGGGGAGATTATTCAACTGCTTCTTGCGCTAACCTACTACAAATGTTTCTCAGGGTTGTGTCTGACATGGGAGTACCCATTGCAAAAGAGAAAACACAGGGTCCAACGGAGGTGCTCGTTTTTCTTGGCCTTGAACTTGATTCCAACAACATGTTGGTACACATACCACAGAACAAAATTGATGACATAATACTAAAAATACACAGTGTTTTGTCTAAAAAAAAGTCTACACTGAAAGAAATGCAGTCTTTGATTGGTTCTTTGAATTTTTGCTGTCGAGCTATACCATTAGGACGCCCTTTTGTCGGAGATTAATAGATTCTATATGTGGCTTATCCAAACCTTACCACCTTATAAGAGTAAACCAGGAGATAAGAAAAGATTTGTCAATGTGGTTAGAATATTTAGGGTTCTTTAATGGAGTGTCAATATTTCATGACCAATTTTGGGTGTCTAGCGAGGATCTTGAGTTGTTTACAGAGAGTGCTGGTGGTTCTGGCCTTGGTTATGGGGCATATTTTCAAGGAAAATGGTTCAACGGCAAATGGCTAGCACACTGGCACACGTGTGGCTTGTCAAAGGATATAACATTCCTAGAGNGGGGCCCCCCTGCCCCTCCAAAAATGCCCCCTGCCCCTCCCTCCTGCCCACTGCCTCTCCAAGGCCCCACCCTGCCCATTTAAAAAAAAACAACATTTTATTGATCTCTTATTACATTGTTATTAATCTATTCCTCATTGCAGACATTTAATTCTTATGGTTTAATAATAATGGAAATTAAATTGTAACATTAATACTGTAATCAATATAAAAATTATAAACAGGGAGCATTCCTGATACAACCATGCACTCGAAAGTGCATTTTTTTACATAATACCACGCGCTCTTTAAAGTGCCCTTTTTATCAAAGCGCCCCTGCCCTTTTTAAATCCTAGCTAGAGCACTGAATATCATATCATACATTTGAGCCTTGCTCTGGGAAAATAGGCCTTAATGCTTGTGCATTAAGTGTTGTCTCAGATAAGCCTCTGCAGTCCGCACATGCTAATCAGGGATGACACTTTCCGCCTAAACTGTATTTTCGTTTAGAAGGGACTTCCTTTAAACAAAAAAATATGTACAAGCAGAAATGTCATCCCTAATTTGGAATGACACTTAAGGTACATGCATTAAGCCCAGTTTTCCCAGAATGCGGCTCAAATTGTCTCCCTCTATTGAACTGATATTATACAGTTATTAACCCCTTATTGACCATTGGACCATTAAATATGATATGATTTTCAACCCTTTCCAGTGATGATACAAGAGTTATCACATCATACATACAAGCTGCTGGTTTAATGCATGTGCGTAAAGTGTCGTCTCAGATTAGCCTGTGCTGTTCGCACAGGCTTATCAGGGACAACACTGTCTGCCTTAACTGGATTTTTGTTTAGAAGAGACTGCCTTTAAACGAAAAAATGTCATCAAAGCGGAAAGCTTCGTCCATGATTAGCCTGTGCGGACCGAAAACCAACAATTTCTTTTTAAATGACATAAAACCACACAATCTTTTTGACGTCAAGTAACGTGCACCATTAACTACAAAACCAATTATAAAAATTTTAGGTAATGGTGTCTTAATATAATTTGAATTGTGCTGATATACTTCGACCGCCAATACAAATATGTTATAAGTGTAATTTTGAAAATTGTTTATTGATGCCGATTTGCAAGGCACATGTTTGAATACACTGAATATGTGCGTTTATGTAGGGCAGATTATGAATCCAAGAAGTTATAACATTAGTACATGTGCGTTTCTTTAAATAATTTTAGAAAATCAACAACATCAACTGACTAACGGAAACAAATAATTCTAGATTTCCAATATGCATTTACTATATGAGACATTCACGGGCTTGGATACACATAGAACACAAACAACAAACTTTCTTCTGCATTAAGCCCAATTTTCCCAGAACATGACTCATCTTTGTCTCCCTTTACTAAATTGATATTATACAGTTATTGACTCCATATTGACTACTAGACCATCAAATATGATGTGATTTTTAACGATATCATGTAATAGAACATAACATTATTTTGGTTCTTTTTCTAGACAAAACATATATAATATAAAACACAATACCTTTGAAAATATAAAATAATCATATGTAGTTCACCAACCACTGTCAAGACCAATTTTAAATAAAATAGTGTTTATTCAACAATCATTATGATGGGTTTTTAGCACAAAACATATCACATTATCAGGTAGGGTAACGATTATTTTTTCAAGACCCCTTGAGCAAATTGAAGTACAACATGTATGTTAATANGTCGAGACAAATTTTAAATGAAATAGTGTTTATTCAACAATCATTATGATGGGTTGTTAGCACAAAACCTATCACATTATCAGGTAGGGTAACAATTATTTTTTCAAGACCCCTTGAGCAAATTGAAGTACAACATGTATGTTAATAGAATCCTGTTCCCAGTGATAGTACAAGTGTTATCATATAATACATATGAACCTCGCTCTGGGAAAAAGGAGCTTAATGCATGTGCATAAAGTGTCATCCCCAGATAAGCCTGTGCAATCCACACAGGCTAATTAGGGACGGCACTTTCCGCTTGGACTGGATTTTTATTTAGAAGAGACTTCCTAAAAACAAAAAAAAAATCATAAAATGCACGTGCATTAAGTCTGCCCCTCATATACAGGATATTTGATTAGATTTTTAGTTATTTTTAATATTCTCACATTTAGATGAAATTATTCATTATAAGAATTTGTTTTTTCTCTTTTATCCCTATCCCCATTGCCATTTAATTGAAGAAGAGCAATACAAAAATATTTTTTTCATTTGCAGAATAAACGGTAGATATTAACTTACATTATCGGGTTCGTCCAACATCCTGCTCTCCTCAAATGCTTCCATGTCAAAAGCCTCATCATCATCGTCATCATCATCATCTGCTGTTGTCGCATTTGAGGGCTTATTCTCCTGAATATTTAATCATATGAGCCACATTCTGGGAAAACTGGGCTAAATGCACATGTGTAAAGGTTCATCCAAGATTAGCCTGTGCAGCCCGTTTCCTTCTTAACTAGATTTTCGTTTAGAAGAGACTTCCTTTAAACAAAGAATTCCATGAAAGCAGAAAGTGTCGTCCCTGATTAGCCTGTTCAGACTGCACAGGCTAATCTGGGACAACACTTTACGTACATGCATTAAGCCAAGTTTTCTCAGAATAAGGCTCAAAAAAACAAAAAACTTATTTCTTAAAGGGATGACCCATCTTTCTGCGTTCAGTAACACAAACAAAGGTCTGAAAATAGGTTATATTTGTTTGGATTTTTAACCTTTTTTTAATAATATTTCAGTCATATCACAGTGGTCAGTGAACCTACTCAAGCTGGTCTACCAGTAATAAGTGCATATTTTAATACCAGGATTGAATCCGTGATCTTTTTATTTGTAGACCTAGATAAAATGGGTTACAACCTTTGATTTGCAGACCTAGCTGAACGGGTTTCAACCTTTGATTTGTAGACCTACCTAAACGGGTTTCAACCTTTGATTTGTAGACCTACCTACCGGTAAACGGGTTTCAACCTTTGATTTGCAGACCTAGATTAATGGGTTACAACCTTTGATTTGAAGACCTAGCTTAAATGGATAACAACATTTGAGTTATAGATCTAGCTAAAATGGGTTACAACTTTTTATTTGTAGACCTAGCTAAAATGGGTTACAACCTTTGATTTGAATACCTAGCTAAAATGGGTTATTATCTTGGATTTGTAGACCTAGCTAAATAGGTTTCAACCTTTGATTTGTAGACCTAGCTAAATTAGTTTCAACCGTTGATTTGTAGACCTAGCTAAATGGGTTACAACCTAGGAGCTGGCACAGGGGATTTAACACTTTTTTGGAGACTATGTCTCAGACTGTGTAGAAAACTTAGCTACCTTTGAATCCAGTGTCATGTCTTAAACTGCTTCTTGTACATGGCCCATCTGTGGATCTGAAATATATATGAGCCTCTATCTAAGAAAATTGGGCTTAATGCATGGGCGTAAAATGTCATCNAAGGTTGAATCCCATTTAGCTAGGTCTACAAATCAAAGGTTGAAACCCATTTAGCTAGGTCTACAGATCTGTAACCCACAAACTTTTATTTGTAGACCAAGCTAAATGGGTTTCAACCTTTGATTGGTAGACCTAGCAAGAATGGATTACAACCGATGTTTTTTATACATATACCTGGCTAAAATGGGTTACAACCTTTTATTTGAAGACCTAGCTTAAATGGGTTACAACCTGTGATTTAAAACCTAGCTAAATAGGTTATAACCTTGGATTTGAAAACCTAGCTAAAATAGGTTACAACCTTTGATTTAAAGACCTATCTAAAATGGGTAAGAACCTTTGATTTGTAGCCTAGCTAAAATGGGTTTTAACCCTGGATTTGTAGACCTAGCTAAAAACGGTTACAACCTTTGATTTGTAGACCTTGCTAAAATGGGTTACAACCTTTGATTTGAAGACCTAGCTAAAAAAAAGGTTATAACCTTGGATTTGTAGACCTAGCTTAATGGGTTTCAATCTTTGATTTGTAGACCTAGCTAAAATGGTGACAACCTTTGATTTGTAGACCTAGCTAAATGGGTTACAACCTGGGAGCTAGCACAGGAGATTTAACACTTTTTGGGGCGCTCTGTCTCAGACTGTGAAGAAAACTTAGCTACCTTTGAATCCAGTGTCATGTCTTGAACTGCTTCTTGTACATGGCCCATCTGTGGATCTGAAATATATATGAGCCTCTTTCTAAGAAAATTGGGCTTAATGCATGGGCGTTAAATGTCATCCAAGATTAGCCTGTGCAGTCTGCACACATGTTTGTGTATGCGTGCCGGTGCGTGTGTGTGACAGCGAGTATGAATCTGCCTGAGTGCATGCATATTGTTTTTGTCTTTCATATAAAATAATTTATTCTGACAATATATGTTGTATGTATGTGAACTATTATGAATGATTGCACTGTATTTTGTTTTTTACAAGTATGTGAATATCAAAACAATTCTGAATGAGTGTGCCATAAATGTTACATGTTATATTACCAATGTTTTATGTATGCAAATGTAACCGGTGTCTATGTAAATGTCAAACATGGTAAAATAAATGAAAACAAAAATGTTTGGAGACATGTGCATCCACTATACAGTCAACATTGGACAAAAAGACAAAGGGCCATAATTCTGCCACAACTAATCACGTCAAAAATCCCAGTAGTTAAACAGGAGTTAAAAATACAAGCTTCAGAACACTAAAACAGACCAAGGGGAAAAATCCACAAACAGTTCTTTCTAAATTATAATCTACAGATTAAATAAATTCAAATGCTAAATGCCTCCCTCTCTGTGAGGGCATAAAAATGTGACCTCTAGAGTGTTAACAAACCAAAAATTGAAAGAGCAAACAGCATGAAAATATTGAAAGAGCAAACAGCATGACAATATTGAAAGAGCAAACAGCATGACAATAGTTAAAAAGAAAACAGCATGACAATAGTTAAAAAGCAAACAGCATGACAATAGTTAACAAGCAAATTCGTAGAATTGATATCCCCCGCAACATATCTTTTGTTTGAGGATGGGTGCAACTTGGACGGATGAACATACTACAAAACAAAGGGCCATTACTCCGTTATNCAGCATGACGACAGACACCAGATGTAGAGTGATCACAAAAGCTAATCTTGAGCTCTTCAGTGTTTTTTTCACACAAAAAAACAACCTTCAATTGGGAATTTGTAATTCGTCCCCGAATTTGAAAGAAAAAAAAACACTGGCACTTGGTGGGTTTTTCTGGTTGCATAAAAATGTGAGATGGCAGAAACATAGAACCATTTTTAAAAATAAAACTATTGCACAATATTAAAAAACAAGAGATGTGTTTGTCAGAAACACAATGCCCCCTGCTGCGCCGCTTTGAAAAAAATAAAAAAAATATTAACAATAATTTGACCTTTGACCTTGAAGGATGACCTTGACCTTTCACCACTCAAAATGTGCAGCTCCATGAGATACACANTTTTTTTTTTTTTTACCTTTGACCTTGAAGGATGACCTTGATCTTTCACCACTCAAATTGTGCAGCTTCATGAGATACACATGCATGCCAAATAACAAGTTTCTATCTTCAATATTGCAAAAGTTATGACCAACGTTAAAGTTTTCGGACGAACACACAGACTGGCAGACGGACAGTTCAACTGCTACATTGTATATGCCACAATACTGGGGGCATACAAATCTTGTCACAAACATAATGATGCATGTCAACTATGAACTTATACTTGTAATATACATATGTATCTGACACATCAGCAATTGTTTTGCCTAATTGGGAAAAGAACTCACTGGTACGGCACAAATTTGGAAAATTAGCTCGAAAAAAACCTGAAATTGGGAAAATCTTCAGATTGGGAATTATGTTTGTTTTAATTGCTTGGTACTTTTAATTGCACAAAGCCATATAAATATTCTTTAAAATGTCTTCTTTTGCTGAAAAGTTCAGTTTCAGTGCTAATTTTATTTGTTCACTTGCAGATAATGTGCTGTTGGAACGAAATTTATGCAACTTTCCTTCCTTTTAGGAATTATTTGGACAGCAATTTGGAATTTTTCCTCGATTTGGAAAGTGCCTTTTACGGGTACTTTATAAAGAAGGAAAAAAGCGCTCCACATTCACCCGCATAATAATGCTTGTCAACCATGTACTTATACTAGTAATATATGATAATATATAAGTAACGTTCTGGGAAAACAGGGTTTAATGCATGTGCGGAAAGTGCTGTCCCAGATAAGCAACACAGGACAGACTGCACAGGCTAATCTGGGACGACGCTTTACGCACATGCATTTAGCCCTGTTTTTCCAGAGTGCGGCTTATATATTCACCTGCATAATGATGCGTGTCAACCCATCCTCCATCCTCGTCATTCTCTTCTATCACTTTCTCCTGCTCCATTTCGTGGGTGTCCACTTGCTTGACACGCTTGTAACATGGCACTGAAAACCAGGCAACAGCTCATGATGTAAATATATTAAAGAAATAACATTCTTCTAGAAAAAGTGCTTTCAGTTGAAGAAGAATCCTGCTTTTTGATGCAAGCATTTTGCAATTTTGTCACTTTTGACTCCTCCAAATTATATGCCTTGCATCATTTTTCGTGCAAATGATATCATAAAACTAACAAACAAGAGATGTGTTTGTCAGAAACACAATGCCCCCTACTGACCTTTGAACTTGAAGGATGACCTTGACCTTTCACCACTCAAAATGTGCAGCTCCATGAGATTCATACACATGCATGCCAAATATCAAGTTGCTATGATCAATATTGCAAAAGTTATGACGATTTTTCAAAACCTAAACGCAAATGTGACAGAATTTCAGAAGGACAGACAGACAGACGGACGGACTGACAGACAGACGGACAGTGCGATCACTATATGCCACCCTACCAGGGGCATAAAAATGTATTTTATATTACACAAAATTTAGTTTTTAGTAACAAATATATACTCACAGTTATACAAGGTAGCATGTGAAGAGCAATCAACAAATATCCAGAAACAAAATATCTAGACGTCAGTATTTAGACACCCGAAACTTTCATTGGACCCTTAATTATTTCAACCAATGGGTCATTTGACAAAAACTGTTGAAATCAATGTAGAAATGTTTGTTCTAAAATAGCTTAGAGGAATAACAACTTGTTATAGGGAAATATGTGCAAAAGTGGTATTGCAACCTTTTTTTGGTTCCCATTTTAGTCCTTTTAAATTTATCTTAAATTTTCATCATTAATTCAAACAGGCTAATAAGGGATGCCACTATCCACTTTTATTGTATTTTTAGTTTAAAGGAGAAATGTTCTAGTCAAAAATCCAGTTTAGGTGGGAAGTGTCGTCCCTGATTAGCCTGTGCAGACTAAACAGGTCAATCTGGGACGACACTTTACGCACATGCATTAAACTCCCATTTCTCAGAGCCCAACTCAAATATTACTGCAGGGCTTTTCTTCCTTCTTTAGCAAGATCCTTATAAAGGTACCTTCCCCCAAGAAAAAGGCCCCTTCCCCTACGAGAATTTCTTTCAAATGATGCAATTTTACCCAAATTCAAGCCTACTTTGGAGAATTTCTTCCCCTTTTTCAGTTTTGTCGAAAATTTATTCCCCAAAATGGAAGGCCCTTTCCCCAAATCAAGATAAAAGCCTTGTTCTGACATACCGTTTTTTGTGAGTAGGAACTGTTTATCTGCAGGAAGATATGGCTTTCTCTTCGCTTCTTCTCCAGCCGACCAATGCCAGGTGGGACAGTGATGGACGATGTGGTCACCGGCGGCAACAAACTGACGAGAAAGTAAAAAAAGAACTTGTGTGTGACCACTCAGAAGTAGAAGATTGGCAACTTTTTAAGGAGTTATAAGGTCGCCATGGTGTAATGGATATGGTGTCCGCCTAGCGACAGGGTTCAATCCCCACTGTGGGAGCATTGTTTAGATCTACCCCAAAGACACCAAGAACTGGTTTAAGCCCCTAGGAAAGAGACTTGAGTGCATTTCAATTAAGTAGTACCGGTACTTTAAATGCAATCGAGCTAAGATAAATAGGTTTAAACTAAACTAAACTCAAGGAATAGAAGATTTGCAACTTTTTTTAAAGGAGTTTTAAAGAATTTTGGAAAAACAAACTAAACTGAGTTTATTTTTCAGAGCTTCTGACACACCTGGTCCTAAACAGGTATTGTAAGGCTTATGATATTAAAGTCCCATTAACACTCAAAATCAACGAATATTTCGTAAAATATTTCGTAAAAATAAGTTAACCCATACAAAAAATCGGTGTTCCTTAAAGCAATAGCCCGAATTTCAATGCCAGATGTGGTCTGGTACCATACATTTAACCAGATACAAAATGCTTCTTTTTATTTTTGTGGTAAAATATGTTTGATTTTAATTTCCCGCAACGATATCTATTCATACGACACAACAACACTAAATTCATTATTGGTACATGAACATGTGTTGAATATATTGTCCCACCAAAACCCCCCAAAAAGAGCATTTTGTATCTTGTTAAATCTATGTTACCAGACCACATTTATCATTTAATTTTTTTCAATTGCAATAAGGAACACTGATGTTTAATGGGTTAACTTTATATTACGAAATATTCATAGATTTTGAGTGTTAATGGGGCTTTAAGTATGAATTATTTTTAAATGAAGTATGTACATAGGTATTAATGTGGCATAGTGTAAATATAGTAAATCATAATATGAAATATTTTATCTAATTTAATATGGAATATTTTAATACAAACAAAGCTATTGTGTGCTAAACTTTCTAAAAATAGAATTACCTCCTCTGGTGTGATAACTCCTGTTTCCCGAAATTTGGACTCCTGAATATTAAAAATAACTATAGAAATATTTATAAATAAACACGAAACAACGGGCAGATCATTTTGGTTAATGCTTTTATCGAGGATTATATATAGGTTTCTATTCAGAAATGTGCATTTGAAATAGAGGAGTAACAAAATTGAAATATATTAACTCAGAGACGTTATTATACGTCTCTGATTAACTGTAAGAATTATAAAAACAAAAAATCAAAATAAAATGTTTAAGGTTTTTCAAACTATAATAATGTTTACATACATAAATGTCTTTCATTTACAAAACATTTATAAGCATAGATATTGTAATTACTTTATATTTTACATCCGAATAAGTTATCCGAAATTATAGTCACTGCACAAATCGTAGAAATTATACATTCTTAACGTATTTTACCTTGAGGACAGGAGTCAAATACTCAGCAAAGCCAAGGGCAGTGCCTTTCACTGTGTTCATAAGGTTTTGCATGATTGAAAAATACTGATTCGAGCAAAAATATGTAAAGTTACGAAGTTCAGAAGAAAACCGGAAATTAATTTATTAATCGTTCAGAAGGCATCCGAATGTACTTTCACTTTCATTTTGAGTGTACTGACCTGTGAGTGAATAATCGAGTTATCCGGGTGTGCAGTTGTCTTTAAGTGCATTGCGTTATTTTAAAATTCAGAGGAAATAATATCATACGTGTTAATTTTAAACAATTTATTCAAAATCCATGCATGTAAACATGTGTGATGAACATTCAGAAAATAACTGCCATTGCACATCAAACCCAAATTACAGATCTCTCCATCAAACACTAGATGAGCTAGATTTCAGTCGGGGGATATGGACTTTTGCTTTAGACGGCTGTTATGACGAAGTTTTGAACTGCTTGGACAAGAAAGGGGTTCACCCTGACAGCGTGGATTCTTCTGGCTATACAGCACTGGTATGATATCTGGGCATTGGTAGTCTTATTTATAAAGACGTGCAAAGAATTAAGAAATACTTTTTATATGGGCTTAATTCTTTGGAACCCATATAAAAAGTAGCTTAATATTTTACACCGTCAACAAGTTGGACTAGGGCATTAGCAAAACAAGTTTGGCCCTTAGTTGCAATAATCCAAATTCCAGCTACTGATCCTTCGGGTTGCTGGCTGTAGGCATGTACTCATAAAAGCTCAAGCATTCAAGAAGAACTTGTTTGGCCCTTTGCAAATTGTAAACTTCCTCTATGATTTATAATATTTGCTGTTCCAATGTGAATATTCCTCACTGTGCGTTCAATGTTTCATTATTTATGCAAGTATGGGCATATGTTCCTTTCACACAAAATTGATACCTGTCCATTAGCTGTTAAGGAGGCGAATCGTTATACATTCAGCTGATTAGATAGTCTTATTTATAAGACGTTGCCAAGAATTTAGAGATACGTTTTATACGGGCTAAATTCTTTGGCTCCAAATATTACCCATATAAAAAGTAGCTTAATATTTGAGAGCGTCAACAAGTTGGACTACTGATTAGACTGCTCTTGCATCATGAAAATAAGCACAAACAGTATGTTGAAAACGGAACATTTAGCCTTAATCATATGTCTGAAATATGTTTCTCAAAAGCAGCCCATGCCATATCGCTCAGTGCAGGGAGCTGTTGAGAAAAAGTTTGACATGTGTGAACATAATTATTTGTAAGCTTTTAAATATAAAAAAACTTAAAATGGGCTGTAGAGTATGTTGATGGTATTTCCCATATAAACTATTAATACATTATATTTATGCTGTGATAGAAAAGTGCAAAGTATACAAAAACCCCGCAATGATTCTGATACACGGTTCTAGACAGATTACAAAACAAGTCAACAAATTCTCACAGTTTTTGGGAATTAATTTTCCTATTTCAGGCTATACATTTTTGTATGATCTATTGAACGCATGCCCACTTATAAAAATCATTTTATTTGTAATTGTATAACTGATGATATATTAACATTGTTAACATGTGATCTTGAGATACAAATTCTGCTTCATGTTTAAGCACTATGCCAGCCGCAATGGACATGCAGACATTTGCAAACTTCTCATGGACAAAGGGGCATCACCCAACATTCAAACCAAATCTGGAGGAGTTACTCCCCTTCACAGGGCAGCATATTGTGGCCATAAGGACATTGTAAAGCTTCTACTCCAAAGAGGTGCTGACGTGACAATTTGTGACGAAGATGGGAAGTTACCTTTACACAAGGTGTGTTTGTTGGATGTCTTTGCGGTTTTAACAGTATTTCAGTCTGAGCATGGCATTCACACTTTTCTTGTGTAAGCTTATCTGATCAAAGCGGTTTAACTAAAAAGTACATTCATATACTTATATCGGTAAACTCCTTTTGAATAAGAGGTAGAAGAAGTGGAAATAATTTGATGACTGGTCCCCACAAAGTTACGGCGGGGCTTGGATTCGAACTAAACCAAGCTGTCTTGGCCTCGATGATTCAGCCATTATTCTATGTTGATGTGTTTCACCATTTAAATCCATAACATTCTTCAACTTATATTGACAGCATTTTTTTTCCATTTGAAATGTTATATAGATTTGAAAAAAATATACTGAGTGTACATATATTAGACTTTTAGAAGAAATTTAAGTAACATGGCTAATGCAACACTTAGTGTAGTTTCATACAAATGATGGAAATGATTCTAACCTAAATAAGTTAATGTCGTAGGGTGTAGACATTTTATTCGATACAAAATATTATCATTTTTGGTTTAATTTCATTTTTGGTGTGATACACGAAGCAAATAAATTAATTTTAACAGTAAAAGGGGAGCAACTCAAACATAACAATCAAATACATGAATAACTAATGATGAGTTATAAAACCCTTTTTAACCCCTGATCCAGGTGCAATAAAGAAATTTGTTGACATATTTTTCAAGATTTTGGGAAAAAAAATAATATATATTCAAGATCACTTAAGAAATTCGAATGATGTACAGCTATTTTGGTTGAACAATATCCAAATGAGATAATCAACACCTATGTCTGTGTTCCTCATTGAATTAACTCAAACATCAAATACGAACCCCAAAAATTAATGTTATTAATTTTTCCTTATAATTTTGTATATAACTGTTCGTGATCAGTTGTATTTAATTAAATGAACCTTGCTCTGGGAAAACAGAGCTTAATGCATGTGTGTAAAGTGTCATCCCAGATTAGCATGTGCAGTCAGCAAAATAGAATTTTGTAAACAAAAGTCCTGATTAGGCAGAAAGTGTTGTTACTGATTAGCATGTGTGGAATACACAGACTAATCTGGGAAGACACTTTACGCACGTGCACTAAGCCCCGTTTTCCTAGGAGGTTCAATTGTTTTCTGTGAATTATTTCTCAGGCTGCAGAAAAAGGCTTCAAGGGAATAACAGAGCTGCTTCTACCGGCTGCTCCAAATAGTATAGCTTCTCGGGACAAACACAGACAGACACCTGCTGACTGTGTTCCTAGCGGTCAAGGCGATCTCAAAGACTTGCTAACCGTGTGATTATATGTATGGGTTATATTCATCATCCTAGTCTTGGACTGAAACGTAATGTACTTTTAGGTGGCAATGTCTTATCAAACAATCTTATGACTACCGGTAATTGTTTGCCAAAGAAAACTTGTTTTCTGTAGTAAAAATGCTATATTTACTGTTTGAAAGTAGTGACTATTTGTCAAGGATAATACAATGCTGGGCAAAAAAAGAGTAAATCACTATTGCATATAGTTGCTGGTTACATGTTTATGAATTCAAGTTTGTATCCCTCTAGCTGCAACACTTTTTTTAGTTAAGCGCGACACAATAATATGACAGATGGATATGGCAAATCTTTATGCATCTCCCCCTCCCCCTTTGGGGAAAAACTTTGGCAGAAAGAATAATAATAAAGAAACAATTAATTGAAATGAATGGTTTAATGTTCATAATTTCAGACAGTATTGATTTTTCATTTATATCCATTTTCTGTATTCAAAAGATGCATGCAACAAAACAAACGGAAGTTATGAACAAAGAATGAGAATTTATATACAAAATGGTAAAATTACAAAAGTGAAACAGATTTCTCATATGATTTGTGTTTGCTATAACTTGAAACTCCTAGTATTTAATCAACATACAACTAGCAAACCTCCACATTAAAATAAACCTATCACTATGCAAATACTACAATTATTTAATATCACTCAGTATTTTAAAGCACTATATATATACACAATTTGTTTAACAAATTAAATTTTGTTCATCAGATCTGAGAAAGGAGATTTAAATAACATAACACTCCTGTATATAACATTATCCACAAAGAAAGTACATATTCTAATATACTGATATCCATAAAAATCCAACAAATATACAATAATAAAATGCGCCTTTGAACGTGCACTCTTGTATGAAAAGGGCGCTATATAATCCAGTATAATAATAATAATAATATATTTTTACAACCCGATAACAGATCCAAGCATAAAATGTGAGACTCTTGTCAAAATAAATAACCCTTTTAACAATGACCATACAATTACATATCTGCATATAACACAAGCTACAAAACCAACACTTGCTTATGAAATATGCTACAGAATCGGTTGTCACTCGTACCCCACCCCTGACCCCATTTTTTCGAATTTAAACATATCTCCGAGTCCTCTAGGTGACCGCTTTGCCCGCATGAACCCTTGTGGGCTGTAGAGTTTGGGCTCCATGTCCACTCATATCGCTGCCAGTAATACACAATTATAGTAAATAAATTGCTGTTCGTTGGTAACTACAGCTATTGCTCTTATATGTGTGAAAACAGTACCAAGATCAAAACAACAGAAGTATGATAACACATTGCTCAGCTTTGTTTATCTCATGGTATCATTCATCTGTGGCTTCAAAAAACATTCTTTTTGATAACAAGCTCAATAAAAATGGACCTTGCAATTTCTTTATTTAACATATGCCGGCTGCCCAGTCCTTTATGTGACGCGCTTGGCCCCCCTGAACCCCTGGGGGCTGTACAGTTTGGGCTCCTTGTCCTTATAGTGCTCGTTGAAGTCAAGACGGAAGCTGAGGAAGCGCAGGCTGACGTCCTGATGTTTGGTGACCATTACCAGGAACTGCTGTACCATGTCCTGCAGGGGTAAATAATTGAGTTTATTTGAGCTTTGGGTTTAATACACGTGCGTAAAATCTTGTCCCAGATTAGCCTGTGCATTCTGCACAAGCTTATCTGGGACGACACTTTCCGCTTAAACTGCTTGGTGACCATCACCAGGAACTGCTGTTCCATGTCCTGTAGGGGAAAATAATTTAGTTTATTTGAGCCCTCGCTCTGGGAAAACTGGGCATTTTGATGCGTTTTTAGTCCCTTAGAATTAAATTAAAGATCTTTCTAACTAAAGATTCTGATTAGCAGCAAACAGAATTAAACCTGAACAGCATGCGAGTTACTCGCAGGCTGTTCTGGCTTTATGCTTTTTACATATAGCCATTTTCACCCTGCTTCTTAGTGGGAAAAAAGGACTAATGCACGTGTATAAAGTGTCATCACAGATTAGCCTGTGCAGCCACACACCCATTCTTAGCCATAAAAAAATGCTCGTAGACTCAATACAAATTTACGCTCAAGCATTTTGCCCAGTTTTCTCAGAACACAACACCAATAAAAATACCTCAGAGTCTCATTCTATTAACCCTTTGCATGCTGGGAAATTTGTCGTCTGCTAAAATGTTGTCTGCTAAATTTCTAAAATTAGCATTTTCTTCGATTTTTTTTCAAAAAATACTATCAGAATAGCAAACAGTTTTGATCCTGATGAGACGCCACGTTTTGTGGCGTCTCATCTGGATCCAAACTGTTTGCAAAGGCCTTCAAAATCCGGTTCCAGTGCTCAAAGGGCTAGACAGTCCTCACCTGGTAAGACTGGGCTAAGACGGCCATCTTGGCTCTCGTGGATGGGATGACAGATTTGAGGAAGTCCACTCGGCGATGTCTCTCCTCTTCTTCCATTTCTTCTGTCACCCCCCAGTCACCCTAGAAATGCATACATAAGTTCTGAACAATTTTTGTTTCCCAATTGGGAAAAGTACCGGTACCGTGACAATTGGGAAGTGTTCAAACGAAAAACCCTGAAATTGGGAAAATCAGCGTAGTGGAAATCTTCAGATTGGGAATTATGGGTCTTTATAATTGCTTGGTACTTATTTGCACAAACCCATCTAAATGATCTTCACATGCCTTTTTGCTGAAATGTTCATTTCCAGTGATCATTTTATTTGTTCACTTAAAGAAAATGCCCTTTAGGAACAAAATTGGTGCAATTTTGCTTCCTTTTGGGAATTTTTCAGACGGCAATCCAATTAAAAAAAAAATCCTTGTTGGGTAAGTACCTTTGACAGGTACTTTATAAAGAAGGAAACAAATTGCTGCACTTAAAATGCAAACACTAGTTAGGTCACTAGTTCATAAAATCACAGTAACTGGCTGATGGTAATTCCGCCAAGAAGTATGATGATATAATCTTTGGGGAAATAAATTAGGAAAAACTGAATAGAAGTTGAATAAGAAATCGGTTAGACGGATGGAGAAGTAGCAACCACTTGTTGGGAGCCATAAAAAGGGATAGAAATTAGTGGTTGCCCATTAGCCTGGGGCAAGTAAATTTTGGTTTGGGCAACTCATTCAAAAGTTGTAAGTCCTGCCGGGCAACTATCTTTTATAAAGCTTGAAACTATTCATTGCATATACATTAATCATTGAATAAAAATTGGCTACTGTGAATGAGGTATAATATTTGTTTATAATCTTATCATTAACTCTACCTACAGTTACAATGGTGAAGAAGATATGGTTATTGCTTTGCAACTAGGAGGTACAGGTTCAATCAATGCCAAGAACGCCAAGTCTGGTTCCCTCAATCACCCCTAACAAACTGGTTCCACAAATCCCTTTCCTCCTAACTAAACACCCTTAAACTTTTCAATTAAAAAGAAATGAGCCTTCATCTGTGAAAATGGGACGTTGTGCTTGTGCCTAAAGTGTCGTCCAAAAATAACCTGTGCAGTCCACACAGGCTAATCAGGGACGACACTTTCCCCCTAAATTTGATTTTTGCTTAGAAAAGACTTCCTTTAAACGAAAAAAAAACATAAGAGGCCAAAAGTGTTGTTCCTGTTTAGCCTGTGTTTAGACTGCACAGGCTCATCTGGGACCAAAATTTAAGCACAAGCATTAAGCCCTGTTTTCCCAGAGTGCTGCTAAAATCTTTCAATGTTGTGAATCTTTTGTAACTATTTTGGCATTGAAAGGGAGATATCCAACTACGTGAAAAAAATTAACTGAGAAAGGGAGATAATCAGCTGAGAGGAGAAAAATAACCCTACCTGGCTGGTTCTTTGCCTCTGCAGTTTTAACATTGAAAGGCTGAGTGGAATTGAAAGGGAGATAATCAGCTGAGAAGATAAAATCAACCCTACCTGACTGGTTCTCTGCCGCTACAGTTTATGTATTGAAAGGGAGATAACCTGCTGAGTGGCATTGAAAGGGAGATAATCAGCTTAGAGGAGGAAATCCATGTTACCTGACTGGTTCTCTGCTTCTTCAGTTTGGTGTAATGTGACCTACCTGACTGGTTCTCTGACTTTGCAGTTTAGTGTAATTATGCCTACCTGACTGGTTCTCTGCTTCTGAAGTTTGGTGTAATGTTGCCGTGCCAAGAGCTCGTGTTGAGCCGTCTGGTAGAACGAGTCCTGGGCCTGTTGGAAGTCGATGATCAGGTCGAAGATCGTGCGTAGCTGAGTCAGAATGCCCTGCAATGGAGCCCAAAAGAAGATTAGTACCAGGAAGTGGCTTTTCAAAAGGCTTGTTATGAGCCAAAAGGAAGATAAGTACCACAGAGTCGCTTTTTAAAAGGATTTGTTTTGAGGATAAAGGAAGATTAGTACCAGAAAGTGGCTTTTTAAAAGGCCTGCTATGAGCCCAAAGGAAGATAAGTACCAGAAAGTGGCTGTTCAAAAGGCTTGCTATAAGCCAAACGGAAGATAAGTACCAGAAGGTAACTTTTTACAAGGCTTGCTATAAGTCCAAAGGAAGATTATTACTAGAAAGTGGTTTATTTAAAGGTTTTCTATGAGCCCAAAGGACAATAAGTACCAGAAAAAAAGCTCATAAAAAGCTCTGAAATCGGGTCAAAACGAAAATGTTTACTCTGTGTGTTGTGGGTGTGTGAGTGGGTTTTCGTGTCTGGATCATAACTTTGTATTAAGGTAAACAGTGACGAGCTTTTACATTTGAATAGATTAATGTTAAACACAACTTTTACACAAGGCTCAATTGAATAACCTATTCAATGAATAAACGTTAAAACACAAACAATATTTTCAGTAACATAAATAATTCACATATAAACTGAACTGTGACTAATTTTATCCATATTGACAAAAATAATTTATAAACAGGAATATTTTGTAAAGAACAGTGAATTTATCAGTCAAAATATGGACAGATATACTTTGTCTGCAAAGATATTTTCAACAGTAAACTTTTTCAACTAAATATGACCCCCATCATGCGAAAATGGGATTTTATGCCATTTGCAGCCAGCGTAGCTCCAGACCATTCTGAGAAATGGTGCTGTCTGGTAAGGAGATACGTTGTCAGGCCTTTTTCTGCCAATTTTGGGAAAAAGTACCTAACAAAAATGGGATTTTTCGAGTCGGGAATTCTTCCAAATTGGGAAGAATTTTCATTAACAAAAGCATTATTTTGGCAGGGGTTTTCCACCCATTTTGGATAAAAATCATATAAATTATGGTAATATATTTTGTAGGTTGTTTAACAAATAAAATTGAGATACAGAGTCTAATAATCAAAAGTCAAAAGACACTTCTTTTTTTTTTTTNTTTTTTTTTTTTTTTTTTTTTTTTTTAATTGGGATTTTTTTGGTGAGAATTGCGAAAAAATATGCATATTTGGCATTGGGAATGGGGTCAGACTATCGGACCCGTGAGATAGGCAGAAAAAGGCCTGGCTGTACTAATACTGTTACTAATTTATGCACTTACATGTCTTCAATAATTTTATTTAATATATTGCTTATACAGTTAGTGCCACACAAATAGATTGTCACAAAGGCCGCATTTATCACACTGTTGGTATACAAGAGGGCAATGATGGCCTGGCATTTATCACACTGTTGGTATACAAGAGGGCAATATGGCCGGGCATTTATCACACTGTTGGTATACAAGAGGGCAATGATGGCCCGGCATTCATCACACTGTTGGTATACAAGAGGGCAGTGATGGCCCTTAAGCACTCACCTGCGTTCAAGGTACATCAAACACTTGACCTTGTGACCATGTTTTTTTACGTTTTATTGCCCAGATAAACCTTTTGACCATGTTTCTACATTCAAGATTGACTCATAAATGTGGCCTCTTTAGCTCTTTCAGTGTGGCGTCTCATCAGGATCCAAACTGTTTACTAATCTGATAGTATTCTTTGGAAAAAAAGGAAGAAAATGCTAATTTTAGAAATTCAGCAGATGACATTTTAGCAGACGACTAATTTCCCAGCATGCAAAGGGTTAGTGGTAACAAAGATTGTTTAAGATTTGACCTGCTGACCTCGTTTTTGAATGCATGAGACCCAGATTCCAACTCGGTCTACATTATTGTCAACATAAACCCATTTATGACTAGTGGACTCTCCCAAATGGATCAATTTATTTCCAAAATTAGGGATGTGTAGTATATTTATTTCAATATGTAGAATATTTCTTAGAGAAATTCCTTTAAGCAAACAGTGCAGACCCTGATGAGACGCCGCATTATGCGGTAAGGAGCTAAAGTTGATGACACACCACACATGCCGGAAATAAGGTGATCACAATAAATCACCTTAAATACTTTGTGCGCAGGTGAGCTAATTAAAACACAATTTTGTAATATAAATAACAGTTACATTAAGGACCAGTGCGGCACAAAACTTGCAAATATCAGTGCACGCTTGCTGTGAAATAACATTTACACAATTTGTTAGTGGGATAGTACAAAACTTACAGGTGCAGCGATCTATCGAAACATAAAGCACACATACACGCTTAAAACCTCCCAGTACATTTAACAATACAAAAATAAACACGTGTGATAAACGCTTTATATGTGATTCATTTGCTTTTTTTCCAGAAACCATTTATCAAACTGTATTCCCAATGATTTATCTGAATTATCTGGTATAGTTTCTTTTTTTAAATATAGGATTCATGTTTTTATGACATGAGGAAATATTTACCAGAATTATTGACTCCATTGTTTTACATAATTTTGGTTACTTATTTATCAATACAATATAAACTAGAAATCGTTTTCATATACTGATGCCCCAACAACATGTTTGGTCATATCCACTATATATTCAAAAGACAAAGGGCCATAATTCAGCCAAAACTGGTCAAAGCCAAAATCCTTCATTTACGATCATCCACAAATTAAGGTAATTCAACTGTGAAAGTTTGTGAAAACTTGGCCCAGTAGTAAGAGGAGTTGAAAACTTGGCCCAGTAGTAAGAGGAGTTGAAAACTTGGCCCAGTAGTAAGAGGAGTTGAAAACTCAAAATTGTGAGACAACACTATAGTTGAAACCATACAAAGGGCCGTAATTCTGCCAAAACTTGTCACAACCAAAATTCCTTTCTTTAGGATCATCTATATAGTATACATATAAGTCATTGAACCATGAACGTTTGAGTGAGATCAACCCAGTAACTAAAGAGGAGTTGGAACAATTGTTCAGACAACATATTCCATAATTGAACAAGAGATGTGTTCGTCAGAAACACAATGCCCCCTACTGCGCCGCTTTGATTTTTTTTTTACCTTTGACCTTGAAGGATGACCTTGACCTTTCACCACTCAAAATATGCAGCTCCACGAGATACACATGCATTCCAAATATCAAGTTGGTATCTTCAATATTGCAAAAGTTATGACAAATGTTAAAGTTTTCAGACGGACGGACAGAGAGACAGACAGACTGACGGACAGTTCAATTGCTATATGCCACCCTACCGGGGGCATAAAAACAGACAAAGGGCCATATTTTTACCAAAACTCGTTGCAGCAAACATTCCTTTCCTCAAACTCACCTACACATAATAGTAATTCAACAAAGAAAGTCTGACCGAAATCCACCCTGTAGTTAAAGAGGAGTTGAAAACTCATTTTTTGGGACATGCCGACAAGTGCAATGCTAGATGCGTCAGACTCTGTGGGGGCATAAAAAGGAGACAAAAAGCATCAGTTTAGACTGTGAACACCAATTATACTCCACAAATATGTAATCAAAATACCTGGTCCAAATTTCACAAAAATAAGACAAATAGACATATTTTATAATGAAAGTAAGAATGAAAACATACCATACTTTCATTTGTCATTGCCTTTTCACAAGTATTAATAAATGTTTTGCATGAATATCGGCAATGGAACAAACATTTATATTTGAACACAATATTTTGAGGGTTGGGCTTTCAAATTGTATACGATAAGAGTTATGTTCTGCAGAACAATAATTCCGCTCTCATCAATTTAAAATGAGCCTAGCTTTGACAAAAAGGTGGCTTAATGCATGTGCGTAAAGTGTCGTCCCAGATAAGCCTATGCAGTCCACACAGGCTAATCAGGGACGACATTTTCCCCTTTTATGGAACTTTTTGTTTAAAGAAAGTCTCTAAAAAATGAAAATCCAGTCAAGACGAAAAGTGTCGTCCCTGATACGCCTGTGGGGACTGCTACAAAACGAGAATTATTTAATTTATTCTGGAGTCATCAACATTTTTGTGAAATTTGGTCCAGCACACACACTCAGTCCGCCACCTGTGATTAACCACCTGATATGTTATTTTCTCTCTACTTTCATCCCCCTACAGGCACACAAAGTCATAAATGGCATTGAAATACAATCAGTAACCACAGGTGTTGGGCGCGTGGCCAAATCACTTTAACACTATCAATATGTCATAAAACAACATTTTTCATCATTTTGAAAAAAAATAAAAAAAATCTCATATAATACATGTATAAACATGTATATAATATATCAGATTTTTTTTTTTTGTCAAAATGACATTGATAGTGTTAAAGTGACTTGGTCACGTGCCCAACACCTGTGTCAGTAACATCTACTACGACTTTAATACACATAAATGTAAGTAATTATAAGTGAGTAAGAAAATATTAAGTTAGTAGAGAGAACACTTCAATCAATGTACTATTTACTTGAAACTTATATAATCCTTAATATTGGTACATAGATGTAAAAAATAATAAAAGAATAAATAAAAAAATCAGAGATATTGGACATTTAGCAGATTAGAAAATCATTAAATCTGTAAAATATTGGTGAAAAGATTTTTTTCCCACAAAGGAAAAAAAATCGTCTTAAAATGATGAAAACTCACATATACACAAATGTATTACTAAATGGAATATTCTATTGGCGATATTAACTAAAAACATGCAAGAATAACTCCTAAATCATTATTTGAAGTTATCAACTATATACATGCAAGAATAACTCCTAAATCATTCTTTTGAAGTTATCAACTATATACATGCATGAATAACTCATTAATCATTCTTTTGAAGTTATCCAATATACATGCATGAATAACTCATAAATCATTCTTTTCAAGTTATTAACTATAAAAATGCCTATTAATCATATTCACCCCCAAAACTCCATCCATACTCACCCTGGATTGTTCATCCAGAAGACAGCGGGTGATGACAGTGTCGAGGAAGACCTCGTGTGCGGCGATGACACAGTCCAGATCTTCTGCCTCGCGCACCTTTCCCAGTAGTTCGTGCCACGAACACTCCAGGACCTAGAGAGCAGAGGAAGTTTCAACTGCACAGGGCTTACTGCATGTGCGTAAAGTGTCGTCCGGGATTAGCTACAGCAGTCCGCACAGGCTAATCAGGGACAACTCTTTCAAAACGTCAAGTACAAATATCCTAAATTCGACCCTTGACCTTACATTTTTATCTTGACATTGAACCTATTGACCTGGTTCTTTTGATACACTCAATCTCATCAAGCTGGTCAATAATGTTGTTTGTTTGTTGGCGTCTGTTAGTCTCGAGAGACAATGGACTTAAGTCCCTTGAGAAAGTCCCGATTATGTAAGTCACTATTAATGTCACTTTTATATATTAAGCGTCAGGTTTTTTGTGCCGGTGGGTCGATTTTGCAGCGTTTATCATGGCTGTGCAAATTTTAAGAAAAAAAAGGCATGCATCGATGGTGAATATAGTGCATGTCACTTAACCTCATTGCTGAGGGAGTAATAATAATTATTTAACCCTTTTCCTGCTAAGAAGCAAAATGAAAATGGCCAAATGCAACAGCATAAAACCAGAACAGCCTACGAGTAACTCCCAGTCTGTTCAGGTTTTATGCTGTTTGCTGCTAATTAGTCCCTTTTAAACCTGAATCTAGAAAGTAGTTTTTTTTAAACTTATTTTGATTTTCTATAGGACTACAGATCCATCAAAGTGCGTATCTGAGTGGTAAAGGGTTAAAAACAAGTTTCACAAGCAAACTGATGAGCAGCAAACAGCATAAAACCTGAATAGACTGCGAGTTACTCCGTGCTGTTCTGGTTTTATGCTGGTTGCATATGGCCGTTTTCACTTTGATTTTGAGTGGGAAAGGGTTTAAAACAATTATCACAAGGACACCCACCTCGAAGCTGATGTAGTATTGCGTCTGCTGTATGAAGTGAACCATCTCACTGCCCAGCATGTGGCACTGGTGAAGCACTTTGGACAGCTCTGTAAATATACCAACACAATTGAGCCTCGCTCTGGGAAAATGGGGCTTAATGAATGTGCGTAGTGTCGCCCCAGATTTGCCTGTGCAGTTTGCACAGGCTAATCAGGAACAACACTTTCCCCATTTATGGAATCTTGTTTAAAGGTAGTCTCTTCTAACTGAAAATCCAGTCTAGGAATCTGGGACAACACTTTACGCACATGCATAAAGCCCCGTTTTCATAAGGCGCAGCTGATATATTATACTTTTGGTTAAGAAAATAATTATGAAACAAGCTCTACGAAACCTCTGATGGGCAAACACCTTGTCTTAAGTTAAAATCTGGTCACACATTTTGCTCATTGGTTCAATATTTGGCTCAATTGTCCTACATTTGGCTTAATTGTCCTACATTTGGTCCATTTGTCCTACATTTGGTCCATTTGTCCTACATTTGGTCCATTTGTCCTACATTTGGTCCATTTATCCTACATTTGGTCCATTTGTCCTACATTTGGTCCATTTGTCCTACATTTGGTTCATTTGTCCATCATTTGGTCCATTTGTCCTACATTTGGTCCTACATTTGGTCTATTTGTCCTACATTTGGTCCATTTGTCCTACATTTGGTCCATTTGTCCTACATTTACATTTGGTCCATTTGTCCTACATTTGGTCCATTTGTCCTACAGGGTTCGCCAAAACCGTCGGTCCGCCAGTCCTGACCGGCAAATTTTACTCAAGACCGACAATAAATTCAAGTAAATTGGTCCGACGGACCGACAAAAATAGCCGATCACAATATTTTAATTCCTAAAAACAAGCTCGGAAGTGACATAAATATAAAAAAAAAAATCAGCCCATTTTCATTACGGTCAAATTACCATACCGGTTTCGGGAGCATAAATAATACCTTATTAAAGTAACATATAGGTTTGGATCACATTAAAATACGATAAATCATGTCCAAAGTCGATATAATTAAACAATAATCATAATAATAATAAATCACACATAATCCAAGCTCGGCTGAACAAAAAGAGATTTTTTCAGATTTTCTTTGAATGGTTAGTAGACCGATATGAAATGAACCGTTTTAGTTTGGGACGTGACTCGATTCTGCATTTAAATTTCTCTTTAACCAATCGAATACGAGGATCTTCACAGCAACAAGTTATCGCGAGATGACTCCACTTCGAAGAAAACAACAAGTGACAGAATTCTGGTGATTAAGATAACGGACTCAGATGATGATGATATTGACAACACAAATGACGACATTGAATTTGATACACAAAGCGAAAAAGAAAACGAAAATAAGCTCCAATGCTACTCGCAAGAGTCTGACACTTGTGAAATGTAGAGCGAAATAGACTCTTTCAAGTAGAATTGGAGCATGTTTTTGTTTTCATTTCAGAGGAAGCTGCACCCAGCTCCTTTTCCGTTCCCCTTCTTTCCCTTTGGATTATTTGAGGTTGATCACTTTTTATAACAATTGTTAAAAATAATATCAACTTTCAACATGTTTTATTGTATTTTAATGTGATCCATACCAATGCACATCTAAAAGGTACTCTCTTGTGTCGTGTTTTGCTTTTATAGTTTAGTCGGACAGTGGGACTGACAGAAACTGATTCGGACTGACAAAAATTTCAAGTCTGTCAGTCCGAATGACTGACAGATTTTTCAAGTTTTGGCGAACCGTCCTACATTTGGTCCATTTGTCCTACATTTGGTCCATTTGTCCTACATTTGGTCCATTTGTCCTACATTTGGTCCATTTGTTAGACATTTCTGCTTACATTGCTTTTGAACTTTAACAATTTCTTGTCAGACAGGGCCAAAATGCGTGTACAACATTGTAATTTTTATTGTCAGATTTGTTGAACAACTTAACAGGGTCCGGTCATAAATTATTGACAATTATTTATCAACTGGAAAAACAATAAATTGCTTGAAAAAGCTGTTGCAAAAAGTGTTGCACCTCCTTCCCACGGCAAATTTCAATTACAAGATGACATTATGATGATTAAAATGTTTGTATTTTAACCCTTACATTTTCACATATGGTACAATATTGACCAATTTATGACACACTTTGATCGGTTAGTATTTTGCATTGCAAAATCCAGTTAAGTGGGGACTGCTCAGGCAAATCTGAAACGACCCTTGACGCAAAGTTATTAAGCCCCATTTTCCAAGAACGCGGCTTAATTTTAGCACAAATTACATTCAACCAACCTGGAATGGTTTTCAGCAGCTTGGAGTTGAAGATCTCCCTTTAAAACTTGAATCTAGTAAGAAAGGTCTTAACTTTAACTCGAATTCCAAATGAACTGCAGGTCGTCAAAGTGCGTATCTGAGTGGTAAATTGTTTAGCAAAAATTACATCAAACTAACCAGGAATGGTTTTCAGCAGCTTGGAGTTGAAGATCTGGTTCTTCCAGATGAGGGCCAGCACATACTCCATCCGCTTGGCCCGCCACAGAAAGTTGAACACACGCAGGTACATGATCATGCACTCAGGCGTAAACACCTGCAAATATGGTCAAAAAAGGTGAAAAGGGTCACAATGGCGTAGTGGATATGGTGCCCGCCTAGCGACCGGGAGATCACAGGTTCGACCCCACTCTGTGAGGGTTCTTTTGATCTCCCCCACAGACACCAAGTACTGGTTCTACCCAGAAAAAGGACTCAATAGCTTTTCAATTGGGCTAAAGCTAAAATAAGCAAGGGACAAAATTGTCACAAAACCAGTTTTCAATTTGAAAATAAAAGTCTGATAAAGGGAGACAACTCAAAATGTGCATTATTACTGATTGTTCCTAGTTAGCCCCCTTGTGTCAAATTCAAACTATTTTCTCAAAGTGTGACCTTGTCGTTGCAGATATCGACGTTATTCTTTGGCATGACACACCGTCCAATGTTGGTGAACAAATTTGCCAAATGATTTTAAAATCTCATATTTAACGACATAGTTATGGCCCGGACAAGCTCATTTATGGCCATTTTTTACCTTTGAACTCAAATTGTGACCTTGACCTTGGACATATCAACGTAATTCTTTCGTGCGACACACTGTCCAATGATGGTGAACAACTTTGCCAAATGATTTTAAAATCTCACAATGAAAAACATAGTTATGGCCCGGGCAAGCTCATTTATGGCCGTTTTTGACCTTTGAACTCAAAGTGTGACCTTGACCTTGGAGATATCAACGTAATTCTTTCGCGCGACACAACGTCCAATAATGGTGAACAAATGTGCCAAATGATTTTAAAATATTACAATGAACGACATAGTTATGGCCCAAGCAAGCATTGTTCTGCCCGCCCACCGACATTCATCAATCTTATAACCAGTTTTTGACTTTGGAAAACCTGGTTAATTCCTTCGGAAAAAGGTTAAAACCAAACTAAATTCCGGCAAATAAGGATTGAAAAGTTAACCCTCTCCCACTCAGATGAAAAGTGAGATTGGCTACAAGCAACCAGCATACAAGCAGGTTTATGCTGTTTGTTGCTCATCAGTATCTTAGGGATGGAAATGAAGCCTTAAAAACTTGAATCTAGTAAAAAAAGGTTTAAAATGTAATTAGATTTTGTAATCCACATACAAACCAGTAGAAATGTGTATCTGAGAGGTAAAGGATTAACCCTTTGCATGCTGGGAAATTTGTCGTCTGCTAAAATGTTGTCTGCTGAATTTGGAAAATAAGCATTTTCTTTGATTTTTTTTCAAAGAATACTATCAGAATAGCAAACAGTTTGGATCCTGATGAGACGCCACGTTCTGTGGCATCTCATCTGGATCCAAACGGTTTGCAAAGGCCTTCAAAATCCGGTTCCAGCACTCAAAGGGTTAACAAACACACTCCAGAACATAACCGTGAAATGAGAAATGCTGGGATAAGGTCAGATGTAGAGCATTGTTATTACAAATACATTTACTACTACAATAATAACAGAATCTTTAGAGAATTTTCAGTGTGGCAAATATTGTGAAAGTAATAACGCAAACAAAAACTGATTGAATCAAAAATGAATATTTTATTCTATATTTCCCGTAATAAGATTACTTAAGAAAACATTCTTGAGTCTCGTTCTTGGTAAACTGGGCTAAAGCATGTGTTTAATGTGTCGTCCCAGATTAGCCAGTGCAGTCTGCACAGGCTTATCAGGGACGACTTTACGCCGAAACTGATTTTCCTTTACAAAGGGAAACTTATACACGAAAAAGTTTTATGTAAAAGCTAAAAAATACGACATTGCTGTTGGAATTTCCTGTTAACAACTCAAACTGATAAGAAACGTATCAAACAAGAGCTTGTCACAGTAGTGCCAAATCCCTGCCGAAATGTGTTTGCTTGTATGAGATCATTTGCTTTAGAGAGTAGAATGATATTTGTAAAACATTGAAACTGTTTCATCTATTTAAATATCAAGGATCATTTAGTTATATAGTGTTGGAGTTATGCTGTAGAAAATAAAATATATGGAAATGGAAGAAAGGGAGGTAATTAAACAAGAGGACCATGATGGTCCTGGAGTCGCTCACCTATTTCACACGGCACCTTGTTACAAATTTATTTATATAACTCCTTCATAAATTGTCCAATCGAAATGAAAATTGAGTGGACACAAGTAGGGCACTGATAGGTCATCCTGTATTAATTGTGTGAAAATTCTCTAAGTAGTTTCCGAGGAGTTGTGATAACAAGATTTTCTCCCTATATCTTCTATATAGTTAAAAGTAACAAAGGGCCATAACTCCTTCAAAAATTGTCCGATCAAAATGACAATCAGGTGAACACATCTAGGGTACCCATAGATTATCCTATTTGTGAAAGGACATATCGACGATACAGCGATATATCGATTTATGGGTGTTTGATGCTATGACTCGCTTAAAATAAGTTATAAAAATACATTAACTCTTGGCTATTATGTTAAAGTACCTAAATATAACTGCATTATTCTTAATTTGTTAGATGTAATGTTCATGTTCAGCGTAAATTAAATAGTGTTATAAAAATAATGAAATTGTGTCATGATATAGTGGAATCTATATAAAAACAAGAAGATTTTTTAAGGTTTTTACCATATATAGTCATGGCGGCCATCTTGGTTATGTGATCAAATTTTTGTTAACAATTCTTTTGTCCCATGACCTAGGGATGCTCCACATGAAATTTAGTTGAAATTGGCTCAATGGTTTAGTAGAAGAAGATGTTTACAAATTGTTTACAGACAGACAGACAGACAGACAGACGGACGGACGGACGGACGCCGGACGGTGAGTGATCACAATAGCTCACCCCGAGCTATCGCTCAGGTGAGCTAAAAATCTTCCGATAAAACGTCTTTAAAAAAAAAGATAGTTCGACTATGTACATAGATATTGACAAGGTAAATCACTCGCCATTTTCTAAAGCAACGGAAGTGCGTCATTATGCATAATTAAATCGCTGTCAACCCCGCTCGCTTATTAAAATGCGCGCGCAGGCCGGGAACCTCGCTCTTTCTCTATCTACTTTCAGTTTCAACAGAAACATCCACAGACGATGTGATAAATCCTTGTAACTATTGTTTCACTCAATGTATGGGGGCAATCGACACAAGATATTGTAAATTGCATACACATGAATCATAAACAACGGGTAACTAAAGAATAAATAAATCAACAAATTAAAAAAAAACATTGTCATTGACATCGAGCGAATATGGTTGAAGTGTGTTACTCGACAGTTTGCATACGAAAGTTTGCATCTGACTGCACACCGGAGACTCCAGTGTTTGCATTGTACATGCTCGCATACTACACCTGTTAGTCACGTGACGCTTGACAGACGCTACATACATGCAAGGTGTGAAATGAAAACAAAGGCTGTCAATACAGCGCGTCTGCCAAAATCGTCGATACTATTCGTATCCTTGGAGATTTATGACATTCTTTGCTGGATTATAATGTACACTAGAAAATATTTGAACACGCTAGAAGTCACATTTTTGGTCCACATCTTCATGATATTTGGTCAGAATATTTGTTTCTTGGATACGACGGATGAGTTTGAAAATGGTTCAGATCGGTAAAAAAAAAAATCGGCTGCCAGGGCTATTCAATTAACCGAATTACGCCAACTTTTCTATCAGAATATGTAGTAGTAGTAGTAGTAGTAGTAGTAGTAGTAGTAGTAGTAGTAGTAGTAGTAGTAGTAGTAGTAGTAGTAGTAGTAGTGGTAAAAGTAGTAGTAGTAGTAGTAGTAGTAGTAGTAGTAGAAGTAGTAGTAGTAGTAGTAGTAGTAGTAGTAGTAGTAGTAGTAGTAGTAGTAGTAGTAGTAGTAGTAGTAGTAGTAGTAGTAGTAGTAGTAGTAGTAGAAGTAGTAGTAGTAGTAGTAGTAGTAGTAGTAGTAGTAG
>VMBQ01002591.1:60493-128417 GCA_007657795.1 Dreissena rostriformis | reverse complement strand
CTGTACTCAACATGTCATGTATGGCAAGTTTTTCTCAGATTACAGCCTCGCTCTGGGATAAACGGAGCTCAATGCATATGCGAAAGTGTCATCCCAGATTTGTCTGTGCAGTCCGCACGGGCTTATCAGGGACGACACTTTCCGCCTTAACCAGATTTTCGCTAAGAGACTTCCTTAAAACAAAAAATTTCACAAAAGTGGAAAGTGTCGTCCCTGAAAAGCTAATATGGGACACTTTATGCACATGTATTAAGCTCGGTTTTACCAGAGTGCGGCTCATTTATTGTTGTTGTGTTTTTACAAAAGTAGATTAATAATATTAACTTATTTTTGGTGGTTAGTATATTTTAAATTTACATTTAAAATATTTGTGCTGGATTTCTTACTTATGGTTGATGATTACAAATTTAAAATAATAGAAAAGATCATCATTAAAGAGTTAAGGAAGCGTTACTCTAAATTGCCAATATTATATGGTTAATTTTGTGTGTGGATACATTGGCCTTATTCTGGGAAAACTGTGCTTAATGAATGTGTGTCTCTACAGGCTAATCAGGGAAGACACCGCTTTTATGGTATTTTTTGTTTAAAGGCAGTCTCATTTTAGCAAAAATACAGTTAAGGCAGAACATGTCATCCGAGATTCGCCTGTGTGGACAGCACAGGCTAATATGGGACGACATTTAACGCTGATGCATTAAGCCCCATTTTCCCAGAGTGAGAATCATAAACTTTCCAAACAACGAGTAAGAGACTGATGTTTGACAGGTTACCTCATTTCCTAGTTTGAAGCCCATCTCCCATGTTACCTCATTTCCCAGTTTGAAGCCCATCTCCTCCGCCACTCTTGCTGCTACTGACATGGCTGCCACACGTCTGGGTTGGGTACAACCAACCTTTATACCATCCTTGCAGAAACCCTGAAAAACAATGGCTCTTGTTTAGAATCAAAGCCTCGTATATAAGCTTTGTTCTGGGAAAACTGGGCTTAATGCATGTGCATAGAGTGTCATCCCAGATTAGCCTGTGTGGTCCGCACAGGCTAACCAGGGACTACTCTTTCCGCCTAAATTTAATTTTTGGTTAGAAGAAACTTTCTTTTAATGAAAAATTCCATACAAGCGTAAAGTGCTGTCCCTGATTAGCCTGTGCGCACATGCATTAAGCCCAGTTTTCCCAGAACGACGCTCAAATAAAAATAACATTTGGAAAATACACTTTTAAAGAAAGGTGAAAAGTGGCCCAAGTAAATATTGAAGATTGTGAAAAACAAATTTCATTTTGAAATGCTGTGTGTTTAATAAAACATAAAGCAAAAATTATACGAATTTCTTAAAACAAATATTTTTTTTGGTTTGGAATAAATATTTGGAAGCTTAAATAAAACCATATTTATTGTAGTTTAGTGCAATGCTTATGTCTACAATGTCCTGCTATAATGTGCCCTTGCATTTCACTTATCCTCAACAAAAATATTCTTGTCTTGACCTTAAAACGTTATTTAATACACTACATGTACTCAATTTTTTCAGTTATTTGCAACACATATAAAGTAGCAAAGCATGATTTGAAGAGTGTATTCTTATGTTGTCCCTAAATCTTTCAGAATAATTAACACAGACCACCGATGCAAAATGGATGACATTGTACTGACATTATAGACCACACTTACGTTACACTTGCTATAGATTCAAAAGCCAATTATCGTGCATTACAAACATATTACTTTATAAACTAACAAAACTGACTAGAACTGCCGATGAGTGTCAAGTTTTAACAATGTTTAAGGAAAACCTTAAGAAAATAAACCGCAAAAATGATGTTAAATACACTATAAGGGAACTAATGGCTACAGTGCTATGAATTGAACTGTGCAATTTATCTCCCTTGTTGACACTAGGTCAAGAAATGGGACTTGGTATCCGTTTTGGTTATACACCAGTTACACTTACTGCCTGATACAGGTACTGTGGTATCTGCGTTGTCTTCCCGGACCCTGTCTCTCCCTCTATGATCAACACCTGGAAAGAGCTATTGTTTTATTAATTTAACATGTTTTTAATGCTATTTTTTTTTATTTTTCATGAACCGTTAAAACACACTGTATTATGTGCATGCATGCCAGTGCTTGCGTTCTTGCGTGCCTGCATGTGTGTGTGTGTTTCTTTGTGTGTGCGTGTGTAACTTTGACAATATAAGTTGTTTGAGTGTCAACTTTAATGAATAAGTGCACTGCAGTATATTTCATATACTTATGTACCACTTAAAAGAATTCTGAATAAATGTGCCTTTTATGTTATTATTACCCATGTTTTTTATGTATGCAAATATAACTTGTGTCAATGTGAATGTCAAACATGTAAAGAATAAATTAGAAAACTAGAGCTGCGTTTGTAAAACACAATGCCCCCTACTGCGCTGTGAAGCCGCACAGCAGCTATTTTAGAGAAAACAAGGCCCATAACTTAGCAAAAAATCAATGAACCGGAAACAAATTCAAACTTTATCTGGGGGTCATGTAGGTAGACTCACATACTAAAAATCAGCTCAATATCTGAAAGTGTTGCGTAAAAAACCTCCGGAAAACGGAATGCCTGATGGACGGACAGACGGACAGACGGATAAAACCCCACCTGGAACTGTTCTATGGCCTCCAGAAGTCCCCTTTTGAAGGGGTAGATGGGCAAGGAGCGCTGGCATTCCTTGATGGATAACTTCTTCTTCTGCTTCTCTGACAGCTCTACTTCCTCCTTGGCCTAAAAAAGCAGTCAAACAAAAACATGTATTTTTATTATATTTATTTTTTAAACAAGCAGGGTAAATACAATTGTAGTGAAACAAGCAGAAACAAGACCTGTCTCTGAAGGATGACACATACCCCCGAAGATGCTCTGATAATTAGAAGATGCTTTGATGGAAACATTAGGTTAAAACAGGAAATTTGTCGGTTATTTATGATATAAGTACCATTACAAATGGGTTATTTATTTGGCAAATATTTTACATTTGGCCCATATATGTGATATTGACATGTGAGCTTCACATATTATCATTTTTTTTACTAGTTATCAACTCTTGAGAATGAATTTGATAGCAACAATGGAAACTGTATCACTGAAGATTGGTGAAGATCCGATGACAATTGCTTGAGTTATTGAGCAGAAACGAGAAAAAACGCAATTTTTCAATGATTCAAGGGCCGTAACTCATGAGTGTCTGAGTCAATTTGGCTGATTATGTTACATGATTTTATTGCCTAACACATTTTCATGAAGTTTGGTGACGATCCGATGACAATTACTTGAGTAATTGAGCGGAAACGCAATTATTTGATGATTCAAGGACCGTAACTCAGAAGTGCCTGGGTAAATTTGGCTGATTATCGAACTTAACCTAGATTTTATTGCCTTACACATTTTTATGAAGTTTGGTGAAGATCCGACGACAATTGCTGGATTTATTGAGCGGAAACGAGAAAAAACTCAATTTTTCGATGATCCAAGGGCCGTAACTCAGGGGTGTCTTGGTCAATTTGGCTGATTATCGAACTTGATCTACATATTATGACCAAAACACATTTTCATGAAGTGTGGCGAAGATCCTATGACATTTGCTCAAGTTATTGAGCAGAAACGAGAAAAAACCCAATTTTTCGATGATTCAGGGGCCGTAACTCATTAGTGTCTGGGTCAATTTGGCTGATTATCAAACTTGACCTAGATGTTATTGCCTAATTATTCCATTATTGACGGACTGACGGACTAACTAACTAACTAACTAACGGAAGGATGGACGGTGCGATTTTAATATACCCCCTTTTTTTAAAAAAGGGGGCATTAAAAAAGAATTGCCAAAACAAGCAGGCAAATATTGAGCCTCTGGGAAATCTTTACTAAATGCATGTGCGTAAAGTATCGTCCCAGATTAGCCTGTGCAGTCTGCACAGGCTAATCAGGGACGACACTTTCCGCTTGTATGGTATTTTTTGTTTGAAAGAAGTCTCTTCTTAGCAAAAATCCAGTTTAGGTGAAAAGAGTCGTCCCTGATTAGCCTGTGCGGACTGCACATGACAATCTGGGACAACACTTTACATACATGCATTAAGCCCAGAAACAAATACAGTTGGTGTGACACATTTGATCAGAGCAACAAAAAGAGATGTAAGGAAACAAGCAGGGTAAAACGAATTGTAGAGAAACTAGGAGGGAACAATGAGTTATTAGGAAACAAATGGAATTGTTAGAGAAAAAAGCAGACAAAAAGACTTGTTTGTGTGGTAACAGTTCTGCATCATCACAATTATAAAAGATCGACTAAACACTCCACCTTGTCTGTTATAGTCCCCGGCATCTGAAGGGCCTGCACAAACTCAATCTCCTCGTCCATGATAACGTCGTACTTCTTCACTTTGTTTTTCTCTTTGGCTTTCTCTTTGGAATCTTTTGCCCCAAAAGACATCAGGGCCGCTCCGACGTGCAGCTCTTCCCATTTCTGCTGTTCTGAATTGGGTCCTGAAATTGGACATGCAATGATATGTCAATATTTTTAGACTTAACGTTTACCCTACAGAGTTAGCCTTACCCTAACCCTAAACTTAACAAAGCAGACAAGAAATAAAAATGTGATATATGTTTTTGTTAAAACATATAATCAAATAGAAGTTTTTTTTTCAAATTTCTGTTGCTCTGAATTGGGGCCTGAAATTTGCCATGCAATAATCATCAATGTTTGTAAATATGACATGAAGGAATTAACATTTCATATTGGATTTTGAAATATATTTGAATGTTTACAGAGCATGGGGCAAGATCTTTTACCAGACTGGCTTTAGTATAACTATTTCACTTGTTTCATTTGATTGGCAGATATTTCAGTGATAAAATTAAACATGATTTTATAATCTTACATATTTTATTCAAATCCTAAGGTTAACAACCTAAGAAAGGCGGCCGGGCTTTGATCTTATAAGTTTTTGCAACTACATGTACAAAAAAAGTTCCTGCCATGACACATTTTACAGAATGTGTGCAGAACAAATTAACTTTGATTAATTCTGATTACTTATTACTAATCTGGGACAACACTTTCTGCTTTTATTGTTTATTTCGTTGAAAGAAAGTCTCTTCTAAACAAAAATCTAGTCTAGGCAAAAAGTGTTGTCACTGATAGGCCTGTGCGGACTGCACAGGCCAATCTTGGACGGCACTTTAGGAACATGCATGAAGCCCAGTTTTCCAAGAAAGCAACTCAAATTAACTTTTCCAACATCCAGCAAATGGCTCTCAAAATGTAGGTTATGTCCCTAGGTGTTCTAATAACTTGTTATAGTAACTCGCAGGCTGTTCAGGTTTTATGCTGTTTGCTGCTCATCAGTATCTTAGGGTTGGAAATGAAGCCTTTGAAACTTGAATTATGTAAAAAAGGTCTTCAATAATTTGATTTTCTAAGCGACTTCCAACGCTTCAAAATGTGTATTTGAGCAGGAAAAGATTAAATGACCTTTTTTCAAAAAAAACGAAATCTGTGAACAAATCTCATTACTGTGAGCTGCTCTCTGGGAAAATGGGGTTTAATGCATGTGCGTTGTGTTGTCCCAGATTTGCCTTTGCAGTACACACTTTCCACTTTTCTTGTATCTTTTGTTTAAAGAAGTGTCTTCTAAACGAAAATGTAGTCCCCCTTTTATTGTATTTTTTGTTCAAAGGAAGTCTCTTGTAAACAAAAATCTAGTCTAGGTGGATAGTGTCCAGCCTGATTAGCCTGTGCAGACACTTTACACACATGCATTAAGCCACCTTTTCCAAGAGCGCTGCATTGTATACCTTTTGCTCCCTCCTCCTCAAAGTACTTGTCCTGTGGCTTGTCGTCCTCCCTGGGTATGAAGTACCTGTTGACCTTCTCCACGTCCCCCGCAGACTTGTGCTCCTTCGCGAGCTTCAGCACAGTCTTCTTGTACTCAAGGTCACGACGCTCACGAGCTGTCAAACTGAAAATGTGGGATGTGTCTTTAAGTGTCTACATGCCTTGTTTAAATAGTCCGATTCAAAGTATAATTCTTCTTATAAGGATTGTGTTTCCAGATTTTGTTCAACTCCCATAAGAGCAAAATGAAAATGTTGTCTTGCTTTTAACCTTACGTAAGAATAACTTCAGCGGATGAATCTTGACATATGAGCCTCACTCTGAGAAAACAGGGCTTAATGCATGTGTGTAACGTGTACAGTCTGCACAGGCCAATCAGGGACAACACTTTCAGCTTTAAGAGTATTTTTCTTTTAAAGATTTCTTCATAGCAAATACCAAATCTGGAAAGGTGGAAAGTGTTGTCCCTGATTAGTCTGTGCCCAAAGCACTTAATGCTCATGCATTAAGCCCCCTTTTCCCAGAGCTAGGCTCATTTAGTAGTTGTTTTTGGCCAGTTTGTCAGCTTAAGTATCAAAAGCATATCTAAAATTAACACAAACAAATACAAAGGTGGTTTAATTGGGTATAAAATCATATTATAATCATGCTCTAAACACTCACGCACTGTCAGAATAGTCATGATTTATTGTCGAGCTTAGAAGGTATGAATACTGTGACAGTGAGACATCTGCTATAAATTTTGCAAAACCTGACTAGTAGTGCCATTTCACAAGACCTCTTAAAATGGGTACTTAAATTTTGCTCCGGACAAATATGCTATCCAAAATATTACCCTGATCAGGCGAACTTTTTTTCAAATCAGTTTTATTTTGTAACATGTGCTAAGCCTTGTCTAAAGCGACATAATTAGACTGTGTTGCTTTGTAATGTGTTGATAATACTACAAATAACATTAACCAGTCAATATTTGTTGTTGTGGATGCATCATTTAGGGGCATTTATTTTCCCTCAAAATATCAAGACAGCCAGGTATTTATTTGGTGAAAAAATCATCTTGACAGAGTTGACTATGAAAAACGTGAACTTAAAGAGAACTAAAAATTAAGAAAGGTCAACCTAATTTTGTCAGTTGGTAGCCATACAGGGCAAGTGGCTTTTAACCGATCTTAACCATTAACCACTCAGAAACACACTTTAACGCATTTGTAGTTCATTAAAAAATAACATTAAATAATAATAAAGCTTATTATGTTCATGATTGTACTTAATATGAAGGCTTGCTCAGTTAAATGCCTGCTGCACTGTTCATACTGTAAAAATGTCTGCCATTCCATGTTGGTGAAATGGGGCTCTGTTTAAATGTTCATGCTTTACGCACAAGCTATTGTTGCGTTAGTGGCTCACAGAGTCCCTGGCGTTGCATTCTGACTGCATGTAGCACATAAACGCTACACGGTCAACCAATATGCATTGAAATTTAAGTCGGAAAGCAATTTAGCCCTTTTTTGGCTATATAAGGGTGGGGGGTCTACTTGAAAAACAACTATTCCAGGTCAAAAAATCTGAATGCATGCATTTAATGCACTTATTGTTTTCTCTTCTGCTAAGAAATTACCCAAAATCAGCTTTCCCAGTCATATTTTGCACTTGCAGATAATATTTCATTTTAACCTAAAGTTAGTTTAGGTCACAATATACTAAAAGATTTCCTACACAAATTCAATGAAAACGCAATAACTTTAACAAAAAATAAAGTCAAACTTTTGCGCATGGAGACTTCCATAACCATATCTTTTCTTAAACAGCATTTCAAGCCTAATTGATTTAAACAATAAAAAAGATAGGTCATGCGTTATGCAAGAAAGAACTCGCCACGAATCAAAGGTCACTGTTTTATGGGCATCTATTTACCGGCTTCTCTGCAGTTTATGAGGGTTTCCCATCATCTGTCAAAGTCTCATGTAGTCTCAAACCTTCAAGCAAAAGAGTATATTTCTACGTAACAGCAATGTTTACCCTACGACATGCACAAAGAAATATTCTAAAATTAAGTCATGGCAAGTGCCCCCACAGAGAATTGTGTCTTCAAATAAATGATGTTCATGTTTTAAGAGAGTATAGCATTGCACTCTAAAAATATTTAGTATATTGTAACCTTAAGTATTCTTACTGGACCGCGAGTCTTTTACAGGACCAACACAGGTACTTGTCAAATTATATTTATATCTGACCTTTCTAGGTAAGACTGGCCTTTATCTGGTAAATCTGCTGCAACAGGCTGTCTTTCTGATTGGCTGGTTTGACTTTGTCGATGGGTGTCTGAAAGAATGGAAGACATGTTATTGTTCATCTTTAAGCATTTTTTCTACCAGCCAACAGACTGGAGAAGTCCTAGGCAGCCATTCACTTCATATAAATAAGCTATGTCCACAACTTTTAGGTCACAATCGGAGGTAAAGTTTTCGGTCTTATAATCAAGTAAGGTGAAAATGCAAGAAAGTGTATAAACAAAACATTCACCAAAGATATGTGTATCATTAGCATTCTTAAATCCTATAGATTTTGTTTAAACCTATTTTAGCAAGATCACATAAAAACTCTAAGGCTTATTGAGACAACTTTGAGTCTGTTTCCTGGTTGGTGGAAATCTTATTAATGATCCAAGAGTGAGTATCAAACCAGTGAAAACATGTCCACTACTCCACACAGATCTTACATTTGGAAACCTTGGTCAAGTAAACGGATGATTGCCAAATTTTTAGCAGAGTTGTTGTAAGTGTTAAAGCTGAAGCAGCAATTTTTGCCTATCCTGTTGTTCTCTTTCTCGCACAATGCAACAATGAGACTCTTTTGTTGTAAGAACGTTGAATAAGAAAAGGCTAAGTACTTTCATTTTGTCAAATTCATTGCTTTAAAAATATTAAGAAAATAATTCAAAACTATTTTTATTCCTTAAATTTCACAATGGTTGTTTTGAAAACAATCTTTATGTTAATTTGTGCAAAACAAAGTATACTTTAGCAAGANTCATTAACTTAGCAAGCAAAGCCTGCATATAAGCTACCTACCCAGACAAATTAAGTGAATAAGAGGAAATTGTTTTTCTTTTCAAGTAACATTGACATTGATCGCATTGGCGTTAAATGTAATACTTCCATAGGTCTTTATGTTAGCTACCTACACACACAATTACCAAAACAAATACCTCAATCCAAAGGAAAGGAATTTAGCTGAAACTCTTTTTGTTCATAACAATTAAATTCAATCCCTCACTAGATCAGCTTGTAATCTTACTACTATACATACTTTCGGATATCTTTCGTGAATCTATAAAACACATTTTTATAAATACATTTTAAGCAACAGTGACCTTGACCTGGACCCCACTGACCCCGAATCCGATCCCTCTCGAGATCAGCATTTAATCTACCAACACACACAATTTCATAAGGATATCTAAATTGTACTGTTATTATTAAACGCAATCGTTATATCCATTTGAAGCAAAGTGACCTTGATCTGGACTCAACTGGCCCTGTAATACATCCACATGCTATGTCTACATGTCAGCAAGAAATATAAGTCAAAGCACTCAAATGTTCACCTACATTTCGAAGTACTTAATCCCAGGTCAGAGTTTTGGGGCTTTGGTCTGTGACTTGGCAAAATAATTCCTAAACTTTGATATCCATAGAAGTTTAAGAGATATGTACTTGCTGTAACCGGTTATTTCAATATTGGTGGCAGATATGAAGTGCTACATCATTTTCCTGAATTGCCGGTCAGAGTGATGGAACTTGGTCAGTGACCCCACAAAATGACACCAAAGTCATGTGTTAAGTTTAAATTGAATACCTGAGTTAGAAACAGTGATATGGAGATGTTGCAGTCTTAACTTAACGAAATTTTAAAAGGCGCATAGTTCTTCTTAATTGCAGATTGCAGTGTGTAATGAAACTTAATCAATGACCTCACACAATAAACCACAACACACATTTATGTTTCAATTGAATACCAGTAGTAGTAACAGAGATAACGGAGATGTTGTACGTTTACCTTAACCAGCGCATTTACACAGATGCATGTAAGAAGTATAGCTAGGTGAGTAGCCGAGCTAACAATGAAAGATGTTCAAAGAAACAACACTCAACTTTTCTTCCGCACATATATGTAGTTATCGTATGCAAACCTTAACTAGAGCTTTGTCACAGACGTGACATATACCCCACATGCTGCATTGACACAGAATATTTTGCATGCTGTCTCACAAAACAAGAGAAGCTAATTTATGGCAATTTTTAAGAATTAATATGCCATTATCATTTATGGCAATGTTGACGTTTGAACTCTTGAATTCTTTCGCATAACACGCCGTCTAATGACTGTGAACAAAATTAATTTACAGAGTCATTTCAAAATCTCACAATGAATGACATAGTTATGGCCCGGACAAGCTCATGTATGGCAATTTTTGACTTATAAACTCCAAGTGTGACCTTGACCTTAGAGTTATCAACGTAATTCTTTCGCATGACACACCGTCCAATGATTGTGAACAAATCTACCGAGTAATTTTAAAATCTCACAATCAATGACATAGTTATTGCCCGGACAAGCTGATTTATGGCCATTTTTGACCTTTGAACTTAAAGTGTGACCTTGACGTTGCAGATATAAAAGTAATTCTTTCGCCCGACACACCGTCCAATGATGGGGAATAAATGTGCCAAATGATTTTAAAATCTTACAATGAATGACATAGTTATGGCCCGGACAAGCTCATTTATGGGCATTTTTGACCTTTGAACACAAAGTATGTCCTTGACCTTGAAGATATTGACGTTATTCTTTTGCGGGAAAAACCGTCCAATGATTGTGAACAAATGTGCTAAAGGATTTTAAAATCTCACAATGAACGACATAGTTATGGCCCGGACAAACTCATTTATGGCCATTTTTGACCTTTGAACTCAAAGTGTGACCTTAACCTTGGAGATATAGACGTAATTTTTTCGCGCAACACACCATCCAATGATCGTGAACAAATGAGTCAAATGATTTCAAACTCTCAGAATGAACCACATAGTTATGGCCCGGACAAGCATTTGACCTTTGAAATCAAAGTGTGACCTTGACCTTGGATATATCAAGTAATTCTTTCGCGTGACACACCGTCCAATGATGGTGAACAAATGTACCAAATGATTTTAAAATCTAACGATAAATGATATAGTTATGGTCCGGACAAACTTTAAAAACGCACTTAGTGACCCCGTGACCTAGTCTTTGACCCGGCATGATCCATATTCAAACTTAACCTAGACATCATCTAGATACAAGTTCTGACCAAGTTTGGTGAAGATCGGATTAAATTTCGGGACAGACCGACCGACCGACAGAGTGACTCCTATATAGCCCCGATTACCAATGGTAATGGGGGTATAATACTATTATTATGATATGGGTGCTGACAATAGTCGAACATTACATACACATGGGCTAGTTATTAAAAAATGTAACCAGTCGGTATAACTAGCAAAAACAACTCAGCATCTACCACCATTCTCAGAAATGAAATAACCAAAATATATATGGTAAGGTATAATGGCCATGAATACAGAACCAAACATCTAAAATCGCATGCCAAAAAAGTCTTATGTAGATGATTCGTATTGTTAAGGTCATTTTAAATTTTAAGTAATATTAGATATCATTTTTTACCATGGCTTTGTTCACCAATTTAAGAATGACAGATTGAGGGCCCTGTACTTATCACTGACCCAAACAAACTTTCTTACGCCTTTCTCAATACATTTACAAAAAATAAGAGCGTACCTTGTTGATGAATCAATCGCTGATCCTGAGCAGGGAACTTATGGTGAGGCTGGCTGTACACTGTAGAGTTCGCCTCAAGGTCCTGAGCCATTAGCCTGCTGCTGCCGCTGTTCATGCCCGAGCAATATCCCCAAGCTTCTAGGTTCAACTGCCCGGAGAACCCATTTTACCCTGTAAGAACCGACGCTGTAAAGAAAATCATGGAATTAAATATTTTTTAATAGACATCCACAATTTATTTTTTTGTTGAAGTAGATTTTTCTCTCCATTCAAAACATTTTCGGTCATATGAAAGAGGTCAGTTAGCCTTTAAATCACTGAACTTGTTTATCCTATCATATATTAATAACATGTTGTGAAGAGTTAAACAAGATGTTATTTTATCCAGTCATCAAGTCTGCAATGACCAACTATCACCATGTAGGATAAAATGTACTCCATAGCAATTTATATGTAGAGAATAGTTAAGTTTATCGGATAAAACACACCGTTGAAAGTATCATGGTCTCATTGAAAAAATGCTGTTTAAAAAATTATGAAAACATTGACCCATCCCATGGCTGTATGTGGCATCAAAACTGAATTTTCTCTTAAGACAAAACATTTACCATAAGAAACGTATTGTTCAGTTTATCGAAAATAATCTACCAAACATTTTAGAAATATTTACTTGTTGGAAACACTTTTATGAAAAGAATCTTAACACAATCTGCCAGTTAAGGAGTTTTTCAGAATTACACAAAAATTAAAAGGTTTTCCATAAGGAGCTTTGTAAACAACCCGGCTTTCTTCTATTTAACGTGATACATATATCTGAAACTAAAGATTACCTGTTNCAATGATCGTGAACAAATGAGTCAAATGATTTCAAACTCTCAGAATGAACCACATAGTTATGGCCCGGACAAGCATTTGACCTTTGAAATCAAAGTGTGACCTTGACCTTGGATATATCAAGTAATTCTTTCGCGTGACACACCGTCCAATGATGGTGAACAAATGTACCAAATGATTTTAAAATCTAACGATAAATGATATAGTTATGGTCCGGACAAACTTTAAAAACGCACTTAGTGACCCCGTGACCTAGTCTTTGACCCGGCATGATCCATATTCAAACTTAACCTAGACATCATCTAGATACAAGTTCTGACCAAGTTTGGTGAAGATCGGATTAAATTTCGGGACAGACCGACCGACCGACAGAGTGACTCCTATATAGCCCCGATTACCAATGGTAATGGGGGTATAATACTATTATTATGATATGGGTGCTGACAATAGTCGAACATTACATACACATGGGCTAGTTATTAAAAAATGTAACCAGTCGGTATAACTAGCAAAAACAACTCAGCATCTACCACCATTCTCAGAAATGAAATAACCAAAATATATATGGTAAGGTATAATGGCCATGAATACAGAACCAAACATCTAAAATCGCATGCCAAAAAAGTCTTATGTAGATGATTCGTATTGTTAAGGTCATTTTAAATTTTAAGTAATATTAGATATCATTTTTTACCATGGCTTTGTTCACCAATTTAAGAATGACAGATTGAGGGCCCTGTACTTATCACTGACCCAAACAAACTTTCTTACGCCTTTCTCAATACATTTACAAAAAATAAGAGCGTACCTTGTTGATGAATCAATCGCTGATCCTGAGCAGGGAACTTATGGTGAGGCTGGCTGTACACTGTAGAGTTCGCCTCAAGGTCCTGAGCCATTAGCCTGCTGCTGCCGCTGTTCATGCCCGAGCAATATCCCCAAGCTTCTAGGTTCAACTGCCCGGAGAACCCATTTTACCCTGTAAGAACCGACGCTGTAAAGAAAATCATGGAATTAAATATTTTTTAATAGACATCCACAATTTATTTTTTTGTTGAAGTAGATTTTTCTCTCCATTCAAAACATTTTCGGTCATATGAAAGAGGTCAGTTAGCCTTTAAATCACTGAACTTGTTTATCCTATCATATATTAATAACATGTTGTGAAGAGTTAAACAAGATGTTATTTTATCCAGTCATCAAGTCTGCAATGACCAACTATCACCATGTAGGATAAAATGTACTCCATAGCAATTTATATGTAGAGAATAGTTAAGTTTATCGGATAAAACACACCGTTGAAAGTATCATGGTCTCATTGAAAAAATGCTGTTTAAAAAATTATGAAAACATTGACCCATCCCATGGCTGTATGTGGCATCAAAACTGAATTTTCTCTTAAGACAAAACATTTACCATAAGAAACGTATTGTTCAGTTTATCGAAAATAATCTACCAAACATTTTAGAAATATTTACTTGTTGGAAACACTTTTATGAAAAGAATCTTAACACAATCTGCCAGTTAAGGAGTTTTTCAGAATTACACAAAAATTAAAAGGTTTTCCATAAGGAGCTTTGTAAACAACCCGGCTTTCTTCTATTTAACGTGATACATATATCTGAAACTAAAGATTACCTGTTGCTGCGGATGCTGATGTGAGATGGCAATTAACAAAGACGGCCTAAGTGGTGACACAGACATCTACACCCCAAGCTCGAGAATGCCTGAAAACAGTAGCTGCTAAACAGCATCGATCACTGACTGTTCCTTTGACAGCAACATTTTAAGTGCAGTCACATTCACGTACAAATCGCTTAGCACCATCTCTGTTTATTGGATGAGATTGTTTCCGCTTGAGCCACTAAGGAATAAGTTGTTGATACAGGCGGACATTGAGTTGTTGTTTAGCAAAATAAATGATGGAACAGACATGGAACTCACCAACCCTCTGCTGGTTGAGCTGTTTATTCTGAATCCGCCAAGTAAGAACATCCGGATGTGGTGGACTAAAGTGATAAATTACACTTACTTGTTTCACTTGAACAATAACATTGATGTTCAGATTTGAACTTTGTCACTAAGTTACTGCTGTATAAACCATCCAATATGTTCTGCATTTTAAAAACTCGAGATTTTTTTTTAACCAATTCCAAGTTAGATGTTTAAGAAGCCAACTTTTATCATACACATTGAATACAATTTGAAAAACAACTCAGGAACAAGTCTACACCTACAATATTCCTATATGTGTACATTGTTTAACAACTTAAATACATTTAGCAATGTAAACAAAGAGACTTTTTTAAGGAAAACAATTATAACGTCATTACATTTACACAATGTAATTTAATTTCCAGTTTCCAAAATAATCCTGACTTTAACTGAGTTAAACTCTTGATGAATAAAATAAGACAATTATTTGTGCCTGTGTATTCAATTGGGGGTTTTCCCTGTTTTAAACAGTTTTTCAAATCATATCACGTCGGTCAACTAACACTTTTCTTAAGCTAGCTAGTTTTCTAGTACAAAGTGCACATACCTAAGCCATTAACTGCCCTACTTGAATCAGAGGTAGGGGGAGAATGGCAGTAGAAAGGATTTATGTGGCGCTGCCGGGGCTCGAACTTGCAATCCTTGAATTTCTAGTCTAGTGGTCTACCAAGCTAGCGATTCTTCACTACCTTATTTGATAATGAATATTCCCATTAAAAGCAATAAAAGCATATTGAAATACCAAATGATTGGTAATGAAACATATTTGTACACTATGTAGTTACATGTTGGTTAGTTGATTAGGATTTGTCACAATTATAAACAGTATATCAGCTGGTCAGGTCATCTACTCACACTTTTACTGGGTAAGCTGGTTTAACGATACAAAGTGCACATGCTTATGTAAGAAACTGAAAACTGCCCTTCTTTAATAACAGTTATTCCCCAAATGGCCATAGCAATAATTGCAAGCCTATACCTCAGAGAAGTTATGAGGCTGGGCTGGTAATCAAACCTGCAATCTGCAGATCTGCAGTTGAGCACTTCACCAACTCAGCTAGCCATCCAAGTTGTGTTTATTATTGCATATTGCAATCATTAATATTGAGATACAGTAAAGTGTATTGTCATACAATATATATTGCAATAAATTGAAAATATGGGTATATTGACACAAGCATTTCTCAGTTAGAGATTTGACACGGAAGCAACTCATTTGGCCAGTTGTTGCACATTATGGGATGATTGCCGAGAGGAAAACATTCTGACCCTGGACAGGCTTCTTACAGATGTTGCTGGCAACCATCATTCCATGAGGGTTTATGCTAAACAGTAGATCTTTCTTACTGCAATGATTTGAAGGGGAAGTTTATTTGAAGATGCTAACCTCCTTAGACCAACATATCAGCAACTACCTCATTTTAGCATTGTTTGAGATTATAACTACTATAATGAGCATAATTTAATGGGACAAAGACTTCAAATATTGTCATAAAGGACAGTTAAAACCTATTGCAATACAATAAAGACCTAGCTTATGTCATATAAAGTAAGTATTCAATATTAAGCTATAACCCTTTACCAGAGGTACAAAGACATAGACATTTGGGTATGTTACTTAGATCTCAAAATGCTAAAAACAAATTATATACACAAGACGAGATTCACAAAATACAGGTGTCCAAAATTTAGAGTTGAAAAATTGAATGTTCGAAAATAGAGTCAATTGTATCAACAACTACCGGTAAAATTACGTATTTGTAACATACAACACCGAATAATATAAATTTCACGTCAAGTTTAGCATTATTTTTCTCTTTCCGGGATATTGTTTTAGTATGTTAATGCTACATTAACAAATATAAGTGTATATGAAGTGAAAACACCAAAAATAAACAACGGTTGCGATAAAAAACCTATTAACATAGCATATACCGTTAGATGCGTCTAATGTCACTTAAATTTATTTTACAGAAAGTTACTACAGGGCTGTACTGTGACCAACGAGTTTAAAGATTAGCACATGATGTACACTCTCTAGAATGAACCTGTAATTAATGCAATCAAATAAACATTTGCAACACCTTCAATTGTTCGTAAAACTTGCAATAGGGTGCATCACGCTTTCAGCATTTAGTATTTGTCACAGTTATCTTTCTGAACATTCTGAGATGGGGCATAGTACAGTAGATAATTGAACTGTTAACTGGCATAACGCCCGGTAATTGGCATTACACTAATTTTCAAAAGAAAGTTGTTTAAGATTATCACATTTGACACTAATTGACGTTATCCTGCTGTTCCATTATGGCTTTTAGCATTTACGACATTTCAAATGCTTCCGGGCGAAACCATTGTTTACCAGTATTACCGTTTTACAAGGTTATTTACCGAATGACGCAAATGTACTGGTCCATTCACAGGAGGGAAGCCCATATTTATTTTTTATTTTTTTATATATGCTATAATAGAAACAAGGAGTTCAACTTAAAAAAGTGTGTATACAAAAATATGGGCTTCCCTACTGTGGGTCCATTGCCCTCAGGCATGCATATGCCAGGTTTTATGACCTTAATCCCGGTGTAAAACCCCATGATCGAAGTGTCATCAGATAACAAAAAAAGGGCCGAAATATGGAAAAAATAGCGACGTGAAATATAATGTCTGAAAATTAAGAGTCATTAATTATGGACGAAAACCTTCATATACGAAAATTAAGAGTCACGTAAAAATAATTATTTTGCCTTAAAAAAGGGGTGTCCGAAATTTAGAGTGTCCGAAAACATAGAGTAATTACGGTTCTGTAATTTACCTTCAGCGAATTTACATTTTCATTGTAGATGTCACCTTCAGCATTATCATTCTCACTCAGTAGCGACTTCAGTAGCTTGTTGCTCTTCTTTTCCTCACTAGTCAATTCGCGTGATTGTTGTTGCAGAAGTGCTCTGCAGTTTCTCCTGTGGTCTCTGTCAGGCGTTTGCTCCTGCAGGCTTTGAACAGGTCCTAGCTGTATTGGCGTGCTGCTTTCTGTGGGAGATATTGCCAATTATCCCTGATTACTGTCTTGTCAACTACGTCCACCTGCGAAAATACATTTAAACCAGTAAATTACCAGAAAAACAAGATACAAATGACCAATGTGTTTAGTGCGTAAACCTGGGAAAATATTATACATATATGTTATCTATATACTGTTTTTTGTATTAAAGCACAGTGATCCAGAATACCACAAAAATGCCATTATATTGATATCATACATAACACAGTCCATAGAAATAACAATAAAAAATCAAAGCAAGCCTACTGACCTTAATGCGTTTCCAGATCTGATTTCAATGAGCAAGTTGGAGACATTGGTTGGGACAGGGGCACACAAAGCTTCCCTGACAGTGCATGTTTGGTCTTCAGGTCCTATCCCCCTGCGACGTAAAAGCAAACAGGGCTCGGCCTGTTGCCGTGGATCCCCATTGGAGACTGGGAACCTGTATTGACAGCACTGTTGTATTTTCTGTATGCTGCGAGGCAGGAAAGGAATGTACCTTCAGTTCATTGTGATGTCTCTGCCAATGACATATTATTCTTGAAGTACCTGACCCTTATTTATGTTCCATGACATGTCTGATGGTTTTCCAAAACTGTATCTTAATGCAGAACCTGCATCAATATATGCACTTCCTCAACGTTCACTGCGAACATCAGCAGCTTCCTTCATGTATGAAGAAGACCATATTAGAGCACGTGTTCTTTTGACATTACTAAAATTTTATTTAATAATAACAAGTTCATCCAACACAGTTGACACGATTGCTTGCCATAATATATTTTCTTCATTTTTTAGCCTATTCACTGAACAGCTTTGTAGATGGCTTACTGACATATTGAAGATGACTTGCGTACTACCTTTACATTCCCACTGGTTGATAGACTGGCCAGTTTCAAAAAAGATTTTGCATTAAGTGGTGCTTGAGTGACACATAAGCAAAACTTTTATAATACACTTAACAAAACAAATATGAAGCAGAGAGTATTGACAGAGTGTTCAATAGTGTTTATCAGTTAGCTAAGTCAGTGAAATCCACACTAAAGTACTTTGTACAATAGTAACTGCACAGCAAATAATTACTTGTTGATAAATAACATGAAATAACATTAGATTAAAGTTGGCTCAGACAAACATTTCACAACACAAAGATATTGAGATTTAACTATAATCCAGTCAGGGCTCCAGATAATCTTTGGGCAAGGGGGTATTTCATCCCTTTTTTTTAAAGCTGGGGGTATTTTACCCCTTAAGTGTCATGTACATGTATATCTATGTACACACCAGGGATCATATTTTTTTCGGTTTTGTCGGTCCTAGACCGATTGGGGTCATGAAAGACCGATTGAAAATCCCAAACAGTCGGTCCGATTCTGTCCCAACATTCGTAAAAAAAACCATGTAAAGTCTATAAGTTCCCAATAAAATTCGTTATTCAAGCTCAGTCTGGCTAAAATTTACCATCGCTAATCCCTTTATTGCCCCCAATTAACAACCCGCTTCTGCTACTCGAGTGAACCAGTGTTGTTTTTGACACCTTATCGGCGATTTATCTGCAAATTATTGATTTTATCAGGCATTCACACCACAGTGTTTTTATGAAAGGGGTCTCTAATTGCTATCGAAAGATATATCATACTGAAATAGACGCCAATGACACTAATTATCCTGTGTATTATACCACCTAAGGTTATAAAACCTGTTAAAACACCTATTTTGTACATCAAACAAATTGGATGCTGACCATTACGCATCGATGTTTCACATAAATTGACTTTCGTTTTCGACTGATTTTCAACATATTGTAACATATTGCATCAATCTAAATTTAGAGTTAATTGACGATTGGTTGAATAAGAAAAGTGCTCGATGCGCTCACATCGCGTCACGCGATTTACACATGTTCAAGGGGATATCCCTGTACCGATTGGATGTCAAATCGAGGCATACGGGGAAACCCCACAATTCAGTTTATAGAATGNGTGGATCCCCATTGGAGACTGGGAACCTGTATTGACAGCACTGTTGTATTTTCTGTATGCTGCGAGGCAGGAAAGGAATGTACCTTCAGTTCATTGTGATGTCTCTGCCAATGACATATTATTCTTGAAGTACCTGACCCTTATTTATGTTCCATGACATGTCTGATGGTTTTCCAAAACTGTATCTTAATGCAGAACCTGCATCAATATATGCACTTCCTCAACGTTCACTGCGAACATCAGCAGCTTCCTTCATGTATGAAGAAGACCATATTAGAGCACGTGTTCTTTTGACATTACTAAAATTTTATTTAATAATAACAAGTTCATCCAACACAGTTGACACGATTGCTTGCCATAATATATTTTCTTCATTTTTTAGCCTATTCACTGAACAGCTTTGTAGATGGCTTACTGACATATTGAAGATGACTTGCGTACTACCTTTACATTCCCACTGGTTGATAGACTGGCCAGTTTCAAAAAAGATTTTGCATTAAGTGGTGCTTGAGTGACACATAAGCAAAACTTTTATAATACACTTAACAAAACAAATATGAAGCAGAGAGTATTGACAGAGTGTTCAATAGTGTTTATCAGTTAGCTAAGTCAGTGAAATCCACACTAAAGTACTTTGTACAATAGTAACTGCACAGCAAATAATTACTTGTTGATAAATAACATGAAATAACATTAGATTAAAGTTGGCTCAGACAAACATTTCACAACACAAAGATATTGAGATTTAACTATAATCCAGTCAGGGCTCCAGATAATCTTTGGGCAAGGGGGTATTTCATCCCTTTTTTTTAAAGCTGGGGGTATTTTACCCCTTAAGTGTCATGTACATGTATATCTATGTACACACCAGGGATCATATTTTTTTCGGTTTTGTCGGTCCTAGACCGATTGGGGTCATGAAAGACCGATTGAAAATCCCAAACAGTCGGTCCGATTCTGTCCCAACATTCGTAAAAAAAACGATGTAAAGTCTATAAGTTCCCAATAAAATTCGTTATTCAAGCTCAGTCTGGCTAAAATTTACCATCGCTAATCCCTTTATTGCCCCCAATTAACAACCCGCTTCTGCTACTCGAGTGAACCAGTGTTGTTTTTGACACCTTATCGGCGATTTATCTGCAAATTATTGATTTTATCAGGCATTCACACCACAGTGTTTTTATGAAAGGGGTCTCTAATTGCTATCGAAAGATATATCATACTGAAATAGACGCCAATGACACTAATTATCCTGTGTATTATACCACCTAAGGTTATAAAACCTGTTAAAACACCTATTTTGTACATCAAACAAATTGGATGCTGACCATTACGCATCGATGTTTCACATAAATTGACTTTCGTTTTCGACTGATTTTCAACATATTTTAACATATTGCATCAATCTGAGAGTTAATTGACGATTGGTTGAATAAGAAAAGTGCTCGATGCGCTCACATCGCTTCAAGCGATTTACATATGTTCAAGGGGATATCCCTGTACCGATTTGATGTCAAATCGAGGCATACAGGGAAACCCCACAATTCAGTTTATAGAGCGTGTTAAATTCCGGACAATGAAGAACGCTGTATTCACGAATTTCTTAAACACATGTATCGTCAAATTTGGGCAGAAAATTAAAGTCTTTGTGAGTAATATACTGACTAAAGTAAAGGTCGAATGATTGATCGTTTTAGGTGTCCTGCTTTTTGGTCAAATTTCCCGACAATTTTTTATGGAGTGTCCCGATTTCGACCTGAAAAATTCTGGCATGTTTTTCGGATGTAAATTTTCGAATACTTTTTTCCCCGATTTTAAATCCAGACCCATTGATGTTGTGGGAAAATATGATCCCTGGTACACACATAACATGTACAATTAAAATAGTATTGTCTTTTTTTAAAGACAATACAGAAACAATTGTTATAACAACATATGTATTAGTTCTTATGATGCAAGATAAACTTCACATTGTATAAGCTATTGACAATATATGAACACAAATGATATGTATCTGCAACTAAACACACAATGGTGTATTGTAACATCAAACACTACTATGTTTTTTTGCTCAACAACACATTGTTATTGAAATATTAATCACTAAGTACAACAACTAATACATACATGTACACACTATTCCACTCTGAACACCAGGATGTTGTCCCCCTCCTGTCCCACAATGATGGAGGATGAAATGCTACTGTAGCAGACTGAGTGGTACTTTACTTTCCTCTGTGAAGTCAGAGTGGCTAGCTTCCTGCTACCCTCCCTGTCCACCTGTAGTACAGTGTGGGACCAGTGTCCACAGACCAGCACCTGGCCTGCAGGGGTCACATGTAGACCAGTTGGCTGCTTTAGTTCTGGGTCTGTAAATGTAGCCAGGAGTGTTCCATCTCTGGCAAGGGTGAGGAGTCTGTCCTTCTGGGAGTAGCTGATAATGTACAGCCTGTCTCCTGTGGGACACTTCAGTACTGCAATACAGAGTAACATCAAGATATTGAATTACTGTTAATGTTAAATAATCTTAATAAACAGACTGCAGTGATATTGTATTACGCATGTATTGTTATAAATAGACAATTAAACGTCTAAAATATACACATAAAATCTCGTAATAATAAATTGTTTAGTGCAAAATTTTGAAATGCAACTGGTGAGTTAGAAATGCTGTGTAGTGCAAATACACAGGTGGAAACAATTACACATTACAATGAATATGTACATATGAATGTGTCAACTGATGTTGCTATATGCAGCAATAACAGATTTCATAAAAATGTGCACATGATTACACTGTATTGACATATTACCCTGGTAATGAAATTGACACCTGCAGACATATTTCATCAATATACATGTACAATATTATGACTGAACTCATGTTTGTAAGTGTTTATAACAGGGTAATGTTTGAAAACAACCAATATTGAAACTTTTCGATCTTTCTGTACTTTACCATTTACAAAAGCAAGTTGTTAAAAATCAATAATTATAATAGCATACATAAATTTCAATAATTCTGAAAATTCAACAACAATAATTTAATGATAATTAATTTGATACAATGTTTTGAAACAATTTTATCTACCTAACATATTGTACATGTATCGATATTTGACATTCACAAACAAGAGGGCCATGGGCCCTAAGGCGCTCACCTGAGAGCAAAAGAAACTAGACTATTCTGAGAAAATGCAAGCTGATTCATGAAGATTGGACCAGAAGTGACTTTTAACATGATTTTTTTTATATTTGACGTTGTGACATAGATTTTGAGCTCATATGACCCAGTTTCAATCTCTGCCAAGATTTCATTCGGACAAATGTTCTGACAAAGTTTCATGAAGATTTGCCAATAAATGTGGCCAATATAACGTCAACAAGTTTTCACTAAAGCCATATAATAAAAACTGTCCTGCCCCCCTAACTGGCGGCCATGTTTTTTAAAGAACCATTACCATTTGCAAATTTTCAACCACAGCCCAGCTATTGTTAGAACAAATGTTCTGTTCAAGTTTCATAAAGATTTGATAATAAATGTGATTTCTAGAGTGTTAACAAGGTTTTACTATAGCCATATTAGGAAAAATGCCACGCCCCTTGTGGCCATCTTTTTCAACGGATCGCAACCATTTTGGAACTCAGCCCAGATATCAATCGTACAAATATTCTGACCAAGTTTCATGAGCATTGGACTAAAATGTGACTTCAAGACGTGGGCTTAGCGCAAAACGGTCGTAACTACATATATAATATATATATATAGTTACGACCGTTTTGCGCTAAGCCCACGAAGAGAGTTAACAAAGTTTTACTAAAGCCACATAAGGAAAACTGCCACGCCCCCCTGGCAGCCATGTCTTTCAACAGACCAGAACTATTTTTGAAATCATCCAAAATATCATTAGAACAAATGTTCTGACTAAGTTTCATGAAGATTAGACAATAAATGTGACTTCTAGAGTGTTAACAAGGTTTTACAATAGCCATATAAGGACAACTGCCCCGCCCCCTGGCAGCCATGTTTTTCATCCAACCAGAACCATTTTCAAACTCGTCCAAGATATAATTAGGAAACATTGTCTGACCAAGTTTCATGAAGATTGGACAATAAATGTGGCCTCTTAAGTGTTAACAAGGGAAATGTTGACAACGGACCACGCACGACGGACATTTTAAAAGCGATCACAATAGCTCACCATGAGCACGTTGTGACGTTCGCAGAGATTTTGGTACTGTGGCGCAAATGACGTTGTTGAGAAAATGTGATTTCAAAATGTAAAAATATATTCGGGCCAATAACACACTTTTAAAAGCTGCAATTCAAATGAAAACAACGATTTTACTACTTAAAACTAGAGCTTTGTCACTAAGGTGACGAATACCCCCACATGCCGCATTGATACAGAATACGTACTAAGTGACCCCGTGACCTAGTTTTTGACCCGGCATGACCCATATTCAAAGTTGACCTAGACATCATCTAGATACAACATCTGACCACAAGTTTGGTGAAGATCGGATAAAAACAACTCGAATTAGAGAGCGGACACTTAATACGGACCAACAGACCAACAGACAGACCGACAGACAGACAGACAAGCTCACTCCTATATCTCCCTAAACTTCGTTTGTGGGAGTATAATTAGTAAATATAAGTCAACACATACACAAGCAATAATTGTACAAAAGACATTTAATTACTATGACTGCGATACTGAAAAAGGCTTTCAAAACATTTTGCGGTTGTCGGTTTTGCAAAATGGCGCATTTGACATATGTGAGAGGTTTTTTAGCCAAATAACTGGCGTTGTGTTAATAATACATTCGATACATGGTTGATAAATGGAAACATACATCATAAGAAAGGTTTTTGTGTTTATTTTACGTCAGTTTTCACGTCTTTGTTTTGTTTAAATTTGTGAGAAAACTAAGCATAATAAATAACCCGCAAGTGAAATTTTGACATTTTAAGGTAAAAAAAGTAATGTCTTTGTGTTCAAATCCATAGCAGTATTGTGAAATTGGTTGTTAATTTAAAAAAAAAGTGAAAAAAAATGTCACAAAAAATAATTGCACCACAATTCCTTATGAAAATATTCAATACAATAATTTGTAAGATGTACTTCATGAGGTTGAATCCCTTCGCTTCAGTGATACTCGGCTAAAACACGGTATTGGTGCTCATTTGCATTTTTTTATGTTATATNTTGGTAGAGAACTATTAGATGTCACTACATACCAAATTTAGTAGCCCTAGGCCCTACGGTTATGGACAAGAAGATTTTTAAAGTTTGCACAAAATAGGCTTTATATAAGCATATGTTCTGTTCATTTTTGTGACCCCCGGGGCAGGGTCAAATTTGACCCCAGGGGCATAATTTGAAGAAATTTGGTAGAGGACTAAAAGTGTCACTACATACCAAATTTGGTAGCCCTAAGCCCAATGGTTATGGACAAGAAGATTTTTGAAGTTTTCACAAAATAGGCCTTATATATGCAAATTTTCAATTTTGTGACCCCCGGGGCAGGGTCAAATTTGACCCCAGTGGAAAAATTTGAATAAATTTGAAAGAGGTTCACCCCAGGATCATTCCTGAGAAATTTCATCAGAATTGGACCAGTAGTTTAGGAGAAGATGTTTAAAGAAACAGTTAACGCACGGACGCACGCACGCACACACGACGGACACAGGACCATGACATAAGCCCAGCTGGCCTCTGGCCAGTGGAGCTAATAATTCACAGCTTATTTTAAGCTAGTATTGAGCTAAAAAAGATTACCATCCATTATTTTGTGCGACATTTTATTTGAAAGGGTTTCTTATTGAACGTAGATACTTGTTTAAGTAAATCTCTTCACAATGTCATCATTCTCCACTTACTACAAATATTTTGCAGTTCACAGTTTATGAGAATACTATCGTCGAATGTACCTATAGCAAACTATGTTTTCTTACCAACCTCAATGAGTACCTGCAGAATAAGGAATCTCTCCTTACATGTAGCACTTCACAATGGAGGCAATTTTGTGGAAACATACTGCTAGCAGTATTTCAATTTTTAGCCTGATGTTGAGTTTTTTTTTCTGAATATTAAAGACAAGCTTTTTAATTGAAGTCTTACCTTCACATAACTGCTTGTAGGTTTCTTCAGGAGAAGAAGCGGAGTAAATCAGGTAATTGACGTTAATTAAGGATTCGTCTGAATGATCATCAATGTTTTGCTTGTGTATGTCGATGTCACTTGTTTTTGAACATGGGTGTTCTTCTATGTCCTGTTTGTTCTTGACAGTTTTTTTAGAAGTGTTGTTGTCTTTTTCAAACTGTGAAATCAAATATAAAATCATTTTGACGGCACAACGCAATTCATCACTCGATTGTTTTTTAGAAAAGTTTAAACACTTTTTATTTCCATTAACACTGGATGTAGTGTGATGTTAAGCTATACAACTTGTATAGCTTAACATCACAATAATACAACCTCTATTTTTAATATCTATTTTTTAGTGACAATCATGTTTCATAAAACAAACTCGTTCTATCACTTTCAAGCAATTATAACTTCTAGAAAAGTTGCAAGCATAATTGTGGATTCCCCTGTCTTGTTTATATAAGAATAAAACTTAATGTAAATGTACTTGTGTAGTTGAAGTACATTTTGATTTCGGCCATGCGATAATGAACAAAATGGTCAAACTGGTTATTTGGTGATGCGCCCAATTGCTTAATTGATTCTTTGCATAAAAATAATATGTTAAGTGTAAAATTGTTACTTTTTAAAGTTATTGCACACGAATTGGATATTGGTCCCTGGAAAACATGAAAGAAACTAATTATAATTACCTTTCCGGTATCTTCCAGTAACTTGTTTTTCTCGTCTTGCCACTATAAAAACACATGAATAGATTTATTCCATCCCAGCATAGTATTAGATACTAGTCAGGTCAAGTTTTAACGGTTTTTAATTGCATGTCTTAATAGGAATATTTGATTGAGATTGTTTAAGACTCATAATATGATACTTGAGTCTTCGAAAAATAACTAGAGCTTTGTCAAAGACGTGACGAATACCCCCACATGCCGCATTGACACAGAACATTTTGCATGTTTAAACGCACTAAGTGACCCCGTGACCTAGTTTTTGACCCAGCATGACCCATATTCGAACTTGACCTAGACATTATCGAATGAAAACTACTTAAAATAGAGAGCGGAAACCATGCTGAATGTTTAAAAGGCACTAAGTGACTTTGTGACCTAGCTTTTGGCCCAGCATGGCCCATGTTCAAACTTAGCCTAGAGATCATCTGGATAAAACAAGTTTGGTGAAGATCGGATGAAAACTACTTGAAATAGAGAGCGGACACCATGCTGAATGTTTAAAACGCACTAAGTGACCCCCTGACCTAGTTTTTGACCCTGTGACCTAGTTTTTGGCCCAGAATGGCCCATGTTCGAACTTGGCCTAGACATTATCTAGATAAAACTTGTAGCCAAGTTTGGTGAAGATCGGATGAAAACTACTTGAATTAGAGAGCGGACACCATGCTGGATCTTTAAAACGCACTAAGTGACCCCCAATTGAATTTGAGAGCGGACACGAAAAGTGTGCGGACGGACAGACATACAGACCGACCGACGGACAGTTCGAAAACTATATACCGCCCGTTGGGGGCATAAAAAGGGGGTTGCAGCACTTTTAACAGAGATTTTTTGTTTTAACAATCCCTACTGTCTATGTCAAATTTCATAAAATACAGCAATGAGGCAAAACCCAAGTACTGGTACATAGATTGCTATGAATATGCATAAACATTTCGATGATTCAAGGGCCGTAACTCAGGAGTGTCTGAGTCAATTTGGGTATTTATGTAACTTGATGTAGATCTTATTGCCTAACACATTTTCATGAAGTTTNGTTTGGTGAAGATCGAATAAAAACTACTTGAAATAGAGAGCGGACACCATGCTGAATGTTTAAAACGCACAAAGTGACTTCGTGACCTAGTTTTAAGCCCGGCATAGCCCATGTTCTAGCCTGGCCTAGAGATCATCTAGCTTAAACTTGTAACCAATTTTGGTGAAGATCGGATGAAAACTACTTGAAATAGAGAGCGGACACCATGCTGAATGTTTAAAACGCACTACACCATGCTGAATGTTTAAAACGCACTAAGTGACCCCCTTAACTGGTTTTTGACCCCATGACCTAGTTTTTGGCCCGGCATGGCCCATGTTCACACTTGGCCTAGACATTATCTAGATACAACTTCTGACCAAATTTGGTGAAGATCGAATAAAAACTACTTGAAATAGAGAGCGGACACCATGCTGAATGTTTAAAAGGCACAAAGTGACTTCGTGACCTAGTTTTTGGCCTGGCATGGCCCATGTTTGAACTTGGCCTAGAGATCATCTAGATAAAACTTGTGACCAAGTTTGGTTTAGATCGGATGAAAACTTCTTGAATTAGAGAGCGGAAACCATGCTGAATGTTTAAAACGCACTCAGTGACCCTGTGACCTAGTTTTTTGCCTGGCATGGCCCATTTTCGAACTTGGCATAGACATTATCAAGCTACAACTTTTGACCAAGTTTGGGGAAGATCGGATGAAAACTACTTGAATTAGAGAGCGTACACCATGCTTAATGTTTGAAACGCACTTAGTGACCCTGTGACCTAGTTTTTGGCCCAGCATGACCCATGGACATAATCTTATTTTGATTGAATTAGAGAGCGGACACCATGCTGAATGTTTGAAACGCACTAAGTGATCCTGTGACATAGTTTTTGGCCCAGCATGACCCATGGACATTATCTAGATACAATTTCTGACCAAGTTTGGTGAAGATCAGATGAGAACTGCTTGAATTAGAGAGCAGGCATGAAAAGTGTGACGGACGTACGGACAGACAGACGGACCAACTGACAGTGCGAAAACTATATGCCGCCCGTTGGGGGCATAAAAATGCGCCATATTACATCAATACCTTTAAAACCCTGGTCAAATGAATGTATTACATATCAATTCTTTTAGAGAACAATTTTAAATAACTATGTCGCTGTTATCTGATATATTGTTGAGCTGTTTTGTCCTTTTTATTCACGGTATGCTGTATTTCAAATTATTGTTGCAGTTGTTTACAGTATATGTCGACTGGGTCATTACACACATGCAAATAGTTAATTATTATGCAGTTATTACAGGACTTGGCAAGCAGCGTGGAAAGATACTCATGCATGGTCATAACTACCAACATATTGTGTATGAGAGGTTTGATTTCTCTGACTGGGGGATGTTTTTTAGCAAGTTGTTTGAGCCATATGAAGGGACTTTTTAGTACCACAAGGTTGTGTTTAGTTCAAAAGATCCTGGATTTAAAATTTGTTACCTGCAGTGAATGTGATAATGCCAAGGTGAGAAAACCAAGTTTTACTTATTGATAAAAGGTGCCAGCAGCAATAACACACTTCAGTGACCTTCGCCAGTGTCACAATCTCAGGACCGGGACTTTCAGCTGAACAATAGTGGTACTTATGTGATAATACACAGGACTTTTGCAGGTGACACGTGTTGAAAAATTCTACATGCTGATTACCTGATGTTGAAAGGCCTGGATAAGCATACAATAGAACAGTATATTCAGGTTGGGGGTAAAAGCACATGTTCATAATTTGATTTATTTTGATTTTTCTTCATTGGTAATACTGTGTAAATGGACAACTTTCAGATCACTTATGTATTGGTCAGTTATGTATTTGTAAGAATATTGTTCCAAATTTGTTTAACCTTTATGATGAATAATCAGCAAATTTACTTGAAATACTATAAATGTGATATTATCCTATCAGTTTTGTACTTAGTACAGCACACATTTAAATTTTTGACAAAAGGTTTTGTTGCCCAAATATGCATGAATGTGCTTACAATGTAGAAATGAATGCCACTACCCATGATTTGTAAAAAAAGTGGATCTTATAAGCTTAATTATTTATAAAAATGTTATTATCTGTAATCAACTTTCAAAGAAGCTATTGCCAAGCAATGATGTCCCCTACCGGCTCCACAATTGTCAGATTTTTTTTGTATTATTTTTTGCCATAGCAACCAGAATGTTTGACGTAGGAACAAAATGAAACTAGAAATGGCGCGGCAGAGGCCGACACGTATCCCCACACCGAATGTTTGACCTAGGTGTGCCCCAGGGTTGGTAATGGGGCCATGCATAGTCGAGATTGACCGTATTGTCATAAGAGAAGTTCAGTATCAATTAGAAGTGAATTGGTGTAGAAATGAAGAAGTTATAGTAAAGGCAATTTTGGATGGGTGTGACCTATGTGGGCAGGGCGCCCCAGGGTTGGTAATGGGGCCAAGCATAGTTGAGATTGACCGTATTATCATAAGAGAAGTTCAGTATCAATTTATATATTTATATAATAACTTTGAATTTAATTATTCAGAAACATAACTATTTTAACTTTATTTCAAAATTAGCATTAACGCCGAATAGTGTTGTCACCTGTGCAATTGAGATTACAGAAAAAAATCGCCGCTACCTGTTGAGAACCTAAGAACACTTTCCAGACATATCAGATTTAACCCCGCTGTACTAGAAACCACTAGCAACAAGCTACGCAACATCGCGCGATAGTGTATTGGACTCTCAACATCCCACCATACTTGTTGATCAGCAGTAGTTGTATTTCGTGGGGATTATAAACAATGTATCATTGCGCCATCAATTTACAACTATTTTTGTTTGTGTTGAACTCAATATAATTAGTAAATAATAAATCAAGTCATTTAAAAAAAAACTGTCTTGAAAAAAATATATTCTGAAACACATATAATATCCTGACATAGAAAAAAGTTATTTATAAAAAGGTTTAAATTGTTGTTGTTTTTGTCACTTGTTATTCGCATATTCACCGCATGAAATGTGTGTTATGAGTTCAAGCGTATATGGATAATTTATTTCCGATTGTAAAGATTTTTCTTAATTAACAGCGTTTAACGTATCATTATGAAACAATAATGAAATAGAATTTATTTGCATATTAAAATAAAACATTTTTCTTTTATACTTATTTTTGCTTAACATAATGAAATAATGGTTCTTTTTATCACTTAGTAAAATGGTATTGGGTTTATCCGTTTTTCTCCCATTGATCTGATAAGGAATCGGCTGTTATTAAGGTTGCTTATAAATAGCCTCAGCTGTAAAATTGTGCTGAGCGCGCGCATGTGTGTTTTTCATTTACAAGTTCTGCTGCGTCTTTGCTGACCTGCACCTGTGACCTTTAAGGAGAGATGTGTTATGCGATTTTAACTTAACACGCAGTTGACTATTTTCATGACGCAAACATGTTATGAAAAGAATACTCTTATGCGCCGCGCAGCGGTTTTATTTTCCCTGATCTATTTTTAGCCTCAGATTGTGAATAACCTGTGCAGCGCAAAAATACTACGTGACTGATGTAGCACATTTTTTTTTCCTTTTGTTTCTGAAAGAAAGTGGAAATGAAATATATAAAAACCTGAAAATGTGATTTTTGAGCCACAGTACCCATTTTCCAAGCCACTGCCACATATCAGAATGAATCCAATTACAACGAGCGAGGCCTGGTATAGGGGAGATAACCCTGGGTTAGGGTAAGGGTAAGGGTTAGGGTTAGGGTTGGGTTTAGGCTTACCCAAACCCTAACCCGACCCCTAACACTAACCACCATACCAGGCCTCGCTCGTTGTAGTTATCCCTTTCCCGATTCTTACCTGCCAATTCACCTGATGTATCCTCATAATAGATTTCCAACACGTGTACAAATGTGATCATAATGTACTGACATAAAATTAGTGAAATTAACACAAGCAGACATACTTCATATAAATGCAGTGTTACGACTATAATTGTGTTTGTAAAGTGTTTATAGCAAGAAAAATAATGTTTCAAACAACAAATATTGAAGCTTTTCTATGTAGTTTTTTACTTAAAAACTTACAAAAGCATGATGTTAAAATGAATAATTATAATAACATACATACTTTTGAACACTTCTTAAAATCCAACTACAACAATTTAAAGAGTTTCTATTTTACACGATGTTATGAAATTTTTCAATTTATAAAAACATGTTTTACATGTCTAGTAATTCGACAACTACACAAAATCAGGACCCCGGTCAGAAAGTGTCTCTTTCCAAGGAACTCTGCAGTTTCTATTTATAGACATGTCATGTAGTGACAGTCAATATACTTAATTACTCTTGTTTATAAATCAATAATACTGAATTCTTTCTAGCTGTTAAAAATCTACAATCAACGAAAAAAAAAGTAAATTATACAAAATTTACAATAACTTTGTGATAAATACTTGTAATGCTGTAGGATGAATCCACCATGATTCTTACCTGTCATTGTATCTGATCCATCCTCATAGAGTGTGCAGACCTGGTCCCCACTCAGTGTGTACTTGTACAGTACAATACCAGAGGTAATGAACAGGTCTCCCTGGTGGTGAGCAATACCATTACATGGATGTTGTAACTCAAACTTCCTGCCTGGGACAAGCTGGTTATTGGTGACTGTAATAAACTGGACCTCACGTGTGTTACCCCAATTCACAGTCACTGCCACCTCACTGGGTGTGATCAGACACATGTCCTGTGGATAAGCAGACACACCCCAGTGACTCACCACCTGGTACTGCTGGTCCAACAGCTTGACTTTGCTATTAAAGCTGTCTACAACCAGGGTCTGTCCATCAGGAAGAACACATATAGCTGTGATATAGCATTCCAATGAATCACTTGGTATTCTCACATTGTGTGCAGACTTTTCCTGGACAGTAAACACCTTGCCTGACTTTCCCAGCACAGTCAATGCATGCTGTATTATGTGCTCACCTTTAATGCTGGCTATAAGACAGAGCTCCTTATTATCCCCAATTTTCTGAATGGTTTCATGTAAATGTGTTAAGTCATTCTGAAGGTAGGTGAATTCATGAATAGAACTTGTAATGGAACCTTTAATGCTTATAACTTCATCTTTCATTCCCTTCAGTTCCTTCACAGTGCTAGTATCAAATGCATTAAATGCAGACAGTATTTCTGCTTTAAAATATTGCTCATTTTCATCAGATGTACTCACAGAATTATTACAAAATTCATCAATTGTAGTATTTATAGTGACACGCATTTGTTCTATCATGTCTGCCCCATGTTTCTTGTATGCTCCCTTCAATGACTGAACACTGGCCTCCTGACTGCTCTGTAGGCTCTTGATTTCCTCCAGAACAGTTTCCAGCTCCAATGACAGTCCCTGTAGGTTGGTGGACTTCCTGTTGGTGAGGTCAGAAATCAGAGTAACTTTCCTGCACTGGCTAAAATGAACAAACAACACATGTTAATACCTGCAAGGAATAGTAAGTGCAATTATGTATACACATTCAAATAACAAGAACCATGGACATTCAATGAAAGCTTTTTATCATATCTTTAATATGGGTGAAGGCATATATTTATGCCCTTGTCCAACTGCTCTTCTCTCTGTGCAACTTTTATATCGCATATAACTCAACAAGTATTCCTGAAAAATAACTAACCCAGAAGACAGCATCTGAACTAAGCGCACGTCTATATTTTAGTTGGATTTTGTTTACATTATAATAAATTGTTGTAAATTGCGTCCATTTTATACAAAAATGACATTTTTAAATTTGTGTCATGTTTAAGTTAAACAGTATTACTGCTAGAGTGCTAATATTTGACATACATTTTAAGGATCGTGTTAACTTGAGCACATCTTTATATTGGTTTGGCTGTTTTCAGCCCCTTTTTAGCTAACAAATGCATAACTCAAAGAGTATAGCTTTCCCTATAGACCAGTTGATTGTTATTGTTTACATTTGGGATTTTCTGCGTATGCTGGTTGGCAAAAAGCAATTGTTGCAGTAACGTTAAACATGTATAAAGGGCGCTTGTTTAGGTAATCGATCGATTCGAAATCAGAAATAAAGATTCAAACACCTTAATAATAGTGCAAATATATCATATTTATTAGTATCAATAAATGTATATTAATAAATATAATTTCCTCTTTATTAAAATATGAATTAGTTATTAGCATCAGAGTCAAGGTGGTCGAAAGACTAAATACTGATAATTCCACAAAACAAAACTATAAATTAGCCGTATTCTTTATTATAGTTAGTCGTTAATAAATGATATTTCAAATATAATAGCACATAATAATAATTTGATTATAATTATAAGTGGTGTGGATGTGATATTGTTATTTTTCATCAGCGATCGAAAGTGTAAGAGGTGCATTGAATCAATCATAAAACAAAGCCATAAAAAAGCGAAATACATTATAATCTTTTAATGTTGTGGTAATTTTCTTTTACATTGAATGAATTTTCGGTTTGTTTACATTGAATGACAATATTAATAAAGTTAAGCATACACATGGAAAAAAAACCTGCATATTATGCAAATGAACTGACTTTGCATGTATATTGAAATCTCTTTATTAGTGATATAATGAGTGACACAATCTAGAATGTTAGATTGTAGGACAAACGGCAACCGGACAATCGGCACCCAGTGTTTTTTTGCAATCCCGGACAATCGGCACCTGGTGAATTTGTCAACCTGGACAATTGTCACCCGATTAAATTGTAACCCGGACAAGCGGCACCTGATTTAAGGCTATGAAACATTTAAAATTTTTTTTTTTACCTATAGACATTTTACACCGTGTTGGACTTTATCGTACTGATCAGTCTTATCTGCTAATTGGTTTTGAAAGAAAGAGATCGCTAATTGTCAAGGTAAATAATACCGAACAGATAACACATTGCGATAATAGGAGTAAAATCTCCATGTATTGTTTTGTTTTCAAATTATATCTGCACTAAATCAAATTAGTTTGATAAAACAGTTTGTTGACGGGATTTATTAATCATCTCTTTTACCAAATCAATTAGCTGATTAAAAAAATTAGTCCAACAAGGTGCTGACCGGTTTTATCAATGGCCTATAATCGGTTGCCATTTGTAAGGGTTTACAATTATATCGGGTGCCAATTGTCCGGGTCGACAAATTTTCCGGATGCTGTTTGTCCTGGATTGTAAAAAAACACCGGGTGCCGATTGTCCGGGTGCCGTTTGTCGGGATACCAGAATGTTATGATACCATAAATCTAAAATATATTTAATTTCTTTTACGCAAGTATTTGTTTACCCCTATTGTGAGCAAACGTGATTGCTTGTTTTCATGATGGCGTTTCGTACTCTGCAGTAACATACCATCTTTAAACGTGGAGTGTACATTTTCCAGTACCTGCTAAATACGTTAATTGCGTAGCAGGAAATTTGTACAATATTCTAAATTTATAGTTATTAAACACTTTATTATTATGATAAAACTGCATGGCTAATATCTATACACTATATAGTTCCTTTTAATCCATTTCGGACACATGTCTTCATTAAAAAAAATATGTGTACATATTTTATTGAAGAAACTGTTAATTATTTTGGCTTTAAAATTTGGCTTAATATGCAAAGAGATGGAGGTATCATAAATTGTCGTCTGACACATGTTTGTTTAATGCAGGGACCCAAGTATAGGTCCCTAAGTTTATGATACCATGTTTTGTTTGTTATTTCCTGGACAGTATCCGATCATACAAGATAAATCGGTTTGTGATGAGCAAAGTGGCAATTAAACACCGCTGTAAAAATGCTGAGACAAAGAATGTCAATATTGGTGTAAACAATTAAATAAAAACAATAAAATTTATCAAGAGAATTTATTTAATGTGTATTAAGGTAAGATTGTACAGACATATTAAGGTTCAAATCAGTTATTATATGTTGTGTACATAAACTCAATCTATTTGTTGTTTGTTTTCATCCTTATTTATGTTCGTTCATTAAATTAAATTTATTCTGAAAGAATTTCCATTTCTGAATATTATTGTTCCAAAAATGGTCGTGTAGATGTGCCAAGTAGAAAGATTTTTGAGGTAACCACATACCGAGCTCATAGATTGTGTTCCATTACCGAGTTTGTTGTCAGTGAATAAAAAATTATAACAACAATATAATCGTTCCAGAAATGCATTTCCTTGCATGCTTATGTTTTATGCAGACATAATTATTAAAATAATATTTGATATAGTGCATGTTTATCAATAAAAACGATGATTATATAAACCGTCTCTATATGTGCATACATGAATTCCACCTCTTTTTGCCAGCCAGTGGGCGGAGTCTAAACTTTGCAGGTGCGCGTAACGTCACTCATCAACTGGTCCATAGCTGTTCATTTCAAGAACACACTACCCAGCAACAGGAGGGAAGCCCATATTTTTTTTTTTTTATATATGCTTTAATAGAGACAAGGAGTTCAACTTTGTTTAAACAAGAACATGTTTACTGTAAACCATGTAACTCGAACAATTTTTAACGAATCAACTTCACACCGTTTGTTTTCGAAAGATAATAAAATAATTTATTAGGAAGAATTAAAATCAGAACTATTGATCAAGCGAACTCTATTAAAGCATATAACATTATACAAAAAAAAATAAAAAAAATATGGGCTTTCCTCCTGTGTACCCAGCATGTGAACTTATTTTGGTTAAGATTTTTTCAACAAAAGTTATTGCCTTTTTAACATAGAATCATATTCTTCAATTGGGAGAAGCAAAAATAAAAAAAGTATTGGTGATAGAGTGATGAATCTTCAGGAAAATAGTTAGTGTCAGGTAAACTTGCACACCTCCATATTGTTGTTCATAATGTTTTGAATAAAGTGCAGTTTTGAGACTAATTGGATTGTGGGGGTATCCATGTACTAAGAACACATTTCTAGTTGTTTATATTAAACAAGATAAGATGGTTGTGGTTTTTGCACGTGTATAGTTTTCTCGATTTTTTCAATATTTTAGTANACCACGTTTGAGCTTTCCACAGTGGGGCTATTACTGTTGCAAATGCTTTTTGCGTCTGTATTACATCTAGCACCCGAGGTATCAAACAAAATGGATTGTTCACGTAATTGTTTTCTTGCCCCCAGTTGTTCTGTGCCAAAGCATCCACCCCTCTGAAAGAGGTTCCCATAATTGACTGTTGAACCTTGGGAGCTGGGTGTTTTGGCAGTTCGCAAACCGGTCTGTTGTATGCTTGCCGAACAGAGTATCTATATACTGATAAATTGCTGGATGCAACATCCAGTTGTGTTTGTCCGGAGTTCTGGACCAGCCGTCGGCGGCTGTATTCATTTTACCCACAATATGCGCGCAGCGCAGTAAAATCCCAAAGCTGTGCCCATATAGCTCTCGCTAATTCTGATAATCTGGGAATCGAACCCCCTTGATGATTGATATAAGCCATGGCTGAGATATCTTCTGGGAGTATCTGGACTGTTAATCCTGTTAACAATCTCCCGAAGCTTTTATGGCCATTACTATGGCCAACATCTCGCGTTCGTTGGACGTTAGGGATGACACACGAGTATTCCAGTCGCCCGATGCGACCTTGTCTTGGTACACCGCGCCACAACTCAGATGACTGACAGCATTTTTCCACCTGGGCATGTACCTACTTCCTTATAATTCCAATTATCTACAGCCTGAAGCCACAACTCTAATTCCTCGATAACACCGTGGGTCAGAGTAAGGATATCTGACCAAGATAATTTACTAGCGAGTAAACCGTAAGATTTCCTAAGACACAATTTACCTGGGGTTACGGCCAAAGCTACCGACACGCACCGCCCTAATACTTTTGCAAGATCTCGCGCGGAGACGTATTGACGGCTAAGAACTTTTCGTATGGTACGCTTTAATTTCGCAATGCGCTTTAATTGTGCCTTAACTATACCTTTATGCTCAGTTCTACTGATAGTGTACCCTATATACTGAACTGAGCTTGACGGCACAAGCTGGGACTTCTCAAAATTTATAGTAAACCCCAAATCTGTTAACGTGTGCAGTAATTGATCTGAATGATCAGTGATACAAGAGACGCTTGCTGCTAATAACAAATAATCAACAAAGACAGTAACACGCAAACCAAGCCCCCTCAAGTAACTTATAACTGGTCTTAATGTCTTATTGAAATAATACGGCGAGCAACAAAGCCCGAAAACTAGTGCACACCACTGAAAATACTTGTTTCTCCACTTTAAGCCTGAATACTGCCTATGATCTTCATGAACTGGAATATGAAAGAAACCGTCTTTTATGTCGGTAGTGATATACCTATCACCTTGTTCAATTAACTTAACTGCGTCACGGATGTCTTCATTCCTGTAATTAGGTGTGTCACAATTTGAGTTTAATTGACGCAGATCAGTTATCAAACGGAGTTTATTGTTTTTCTTCGGCACAACACCCAACGGGCTTACACAATAGGGTTTAATATTTGTCTCTTAATAAATCCTAATGAAAGTAATCAATCAATCTCAGAATCAACAAATGTTACATGTGTTTTACTAAATAAGCGATTTTCAAGTTCGAAAGGCTTCACCTGAGTTTTAAAAGGCACTGTTACTCCATTGGAGAGCCTCTGGATCGTAACCAGGTAATCAGGCGCTCCAATACATGTCCATGAGTCAATGTTTGTTTCAAACGTAAAACACACATACATTTAGAATAAAGGATGAACTACACGAACAATCTTTTAAGAAAACACACATATTACGTCACATGTTATGATGTTGTTCTCACGATCCGAAATTCACACCACAGGTGATTGGTTATCGAAATCCAAGGGAAGCTACTCGTTATTTGATTTAGCTGCGCTGATGAAGAGTTGTCTTCCGTGCGGTTCTGCGGGAAGCCTCGACAGAAAATCCACTAAAAACGTCTCCAGAGCGCTGACCGTATCCACGTCCACGACCCATAGCTGGCGGATCGCTAGAGTACCCTCCTCGTTGCTGACGGCTAGCTGCAGCTTACGTTGCGGCCGACCGCAACGGCTCCAATGATTCCGAGTTCAACCTTGGTGTGTTCTTTTAAAGAGCTCGAAACAATCTAGAGGTTGAATTGTCAAACTGGCTGTTGACAAACACAGCCGCGTATTCGTCCTGCAAGTATTTGCACTGAGCGTGGGGAATCAGGANACACATATTTGATGTAATAACACACAAGCATGCATTTGATATTAATATATGCAAGAAAACAGCAAACAAGATATGGTTAAGCTACATAGGACTTCTTACACTGCAACAGTGCTTTAATACCAGTTTTATAAATATTCATAGACTATTAGTGTATGAAAAATATAATTTCTCAAATAAAATAAAATAATTTTCCTACCTACCTACCCACCTGTAAAATCTAGGGTCGGTAAAGGGCAAACCAACAATATTTTAATTGTGGCTTTATTCAGCAAACAAATATGTTGCAAAGCGCAAGGACAAAACAGTAGTTGATAGATTTGAAAACAAGATTTGAATGAACGTACAAGAAAAACATTTATATTAATTGAATGCGTTCCATGATTTGCAGTTATGTCCGATTTCACCAGGATAGAAAATATGGAAAATATCTCACACTGATTTTATTTACTTTATTATTTCAGATACGGTTATTGTTTCATTCTAAAGACCTTTCAAAAAAGAGATATTTTATCTCTTTTCGACAAACGTAATGGAGAGAAAAAAACAATACCCATTGCAAATCGTTGAGGGAACGCAAGCAGATACAGAAAGGACAAGTGATGTCCTTGATCAAAGGATCACTCCTATCCCAAAATATATAACACGGAGCCACGTTGACAGTGCCCCCACAGCCCCAACGTCTGAGAATGTAGGCATAATGTATTGCTATGCTTAGTTTTAATTATACTTTTAAATTGCATATGAATATTTAGATTTGACAATTTGTGCCTATAAATATGTAATCAAAGTCTGCCAATGTAACACTTTCCAGTTAAACACTCTATATAAGCGTTACACTGTCCAATACTACTGTCTAGTAATATTGTCACTGTTAAGTAAACCGTATTTTACAGCTTTCAACATTCTCGTTATACTGTCTTTGTCAGTGGTATACTTTCTAGTAATAATTTTTGCTTTCGGTGTTACACTGTGTAGTAGTATTGTCTTTATCAGTGTTACACTGACATGTTATATTGTCAGTGTCTAAACCAGTTTTATTGTCTAATAATACTTCTTTACAGGTTTTAAATGTTCTAGTAGTAAAATGTCTTGTGAAACAGTCTTTGCAAGGGTAACACTTTTCATATAAACTGTTTATGTTATTGTCTACTTTCAATGTTAAGTATTTCTGTAAATGTATATTCATATATTGCTCTTCCGTTATATTGTATCAGAAACTGACGCTAGATCAACATACGGTCATACGTATTGCCCACGTTGATCAGACGGACACAGAGGCTGGTGAGTTCTTTGGCGCCACTCTGTATACGTACAAGCGACCGTCAGGGGAACAATTCGAGTACCAGCACATACTGAAGAATATCAAGAAGGGGTACCCTGCCCTTAAAATGAAAATTTAGTATGTATACTTTGTGTTGTAAATCATACAATTCGCGATATAAATGTAAATAACTTTCAGTAGCGATTGCCTCTCATGTTAACATAATCGGCGTGTGTAACAGGACTCTTATAACAGTCTATTTATAAACATTTTGACGGTATGGTCTTCACTCCCTTTACAAAGACTATATTAATCGATATTACCTTGAAAATAAACAATTATCCTATACTGTGTGGTGTTGTTGGTTTCCAGCAATGACGACGAGCTGTTTCTTATAGGCGATACATTTACACCGGACCTTGATCATACAGGGGTCCTCAAGTGTTTCCTACACTACGTTAAGGTGGACGGTAAATCGCGTTTCTGTCTGGTAAGCACGTTGTTGATTAAACTACTGCTTTCTTCAACCATCGTATAATACTATCTGACTTCATCAAGAATACGGTCATACGCTCCTGATAATGTTTCTGAAGTTTCATTGTTAATATGTTGTTTATCATATACTTAATCTACTTGTAGTTGTTCCAATTATTTTTGCTAAACAAATGAATTCGTGTAACATGTGCCGTCCCAGCTTTAACATTTTGTATGTTTAATGTTGTAATGTATGTATAATTCTTTATTATTTAGACAATCTGTCTCTTTCCTTAAATAAAAGACTACCGGGGGATAAGGAGAATTTATCTCCTGAAAAGTCTCATTTTTGAACTTTGTTCCCATATTGAAAATAACTTACAAGACATTATATTTCTGTTGTAAACTAAAACTGTGTTTCGTCTATGTTGATATTCAACATTTGCAGTCGACACAAACTGAGCCAAACTTTTAGCAAAAACAATAATCTGTATAAATATATACATACTAATTATTAAACATGTTTTCCCGTAGACTAATTCTACATGTGTATCATGTCAGGTTTTAAGAAGAAAACATGGTTTCTGCTATGACACCAGTGCAATCCTGACTCCGAATCCTGATCACCGTGGTAAGTTGTTTACCGTTATAGTGCATACATCTGGTATGGTTGTAGTGAAGGACATGTTCCCAGTATTTGACCGTGGCAAAGCTTTTTAGACAAAACCTTAACATAAATTCGAAGTATTATAAAATAACTAATATTGTTTGTTGCAAAACCTTGTGACTCAAATAGAATAATCTTTCTGTTGAAAAAAGACAAATTGCTTATGTGTCTTTAAGGTTCTCAATGTGGTTTTCAAATAATACATATATCAGTCTAGTTTTTCTTTATCTAATCAATATGGTTACCAATCGAGGAACTGGGACTGACACAACACAGGTTTAGTCGGTATGTTTATACAGCGTTAACTGTGAACCAGCTCGTGCTATTTTTTATTTATATATTTATTTATAGTATTTGAATAAAGTACAAGTGAAAGAGTTAATTATATCCACATATTAAAGGTAACATATAACCAAAACGATAAAACAAAGATAAAAATAGTATATCAAAAGTTACAAATTATCCAAATCAAAGAATCAGCCTCTGCGTACATGCACCTGTTCAGGTGTTTGATGTTATTTGAATTGAAAGAATGTCTCAATTGTTGGTGTTCTACCTAGCACAATATGATATTTTAAAGACTTATTGTTGAAGCTCGTACATCCAATATCGTTGCTATCGCGAACGTTCTAGCCTCGAAAGACAAGGTACACAGCTTCAGCGCTAGCTCTTCTGTGTTACACCTTTCCGTAAAATAGGCCTATTTTTTATTGTTTTTTTTTTTCAGATGCTGCGCCGATAGTTACTGATCTGGAATATGGTCCCGCGAAGTTTCCCAAATATTCGTCAACAAAAAAAGCCATGCTCTCCATTAAAGGCACTAAGTTTTACATGTCGATCGACAAAAACGGAATTCAAGGAAAAGCTATGGATAAGGCTGGCTGTAAGACATTTTTATATTATTTAGGTATTAATATGTGTTATACAGGCACGCATGCTTTTGTTACTATGTATTATACAGAAAGACTGGTGTGCAGCGGACTGTGAATGTTAACGAACATGCTGAAGTATCAAATCTTAACCTATTCGTGAAGGGAATGTATGTCGGTCTTTGTTATTTATTGCACATCGGTTTATTTTGTGAATGTATTGACATAGTGCCACTTCATATGTGTTAAATATATATTGGATAATATTGATTTAGTTTTTTAGCGAACCTGAGCACGAAGTGGCCATATTTTTTATGTAATCTTGATGACACTTGGTCGAATCTTTATCTTAATAATATCTCGGCCGACTTAGAATATGGGTCACGTGCGTCTTTAAACTAGGTCACCAGGTCAAATATTAGACTTATATTGTTTCCACTCTATAGACCACATTTGTAACTCAATCTTCATGAAACTTGCTCAGAATATTTATTTAAACAATGTATTGGCCGAGGTTGAATCTGGGTCCCAAAACTAGGTCACCAGGTAAATAATACCGTGTAAACACTCTTGGGGCCATATTTATTACTCATTTTTTATCGACCTTGGCTAGATTGTTTATTCTTGATATTTTCTAGGTCTTGTTCAAATATGAGTAGCGTGATTAAAATAACTATGTCACCAGGTGATATGTTAGAAAAAAACTTATCATCACTCTAAAGGCCAATTGAATTACTCAATTTTGATACAAATAGGTGAGATTGTTTTAATTAACAATATCTGAGCCAAGCACGAATCTGAGTTACGTGCTAGCAAAAACTAGGTCAAAACTTTGGAACACCTTTGTACCACTCTATAAATAAATGATTATATCATGATGCAACTTTGTCAAAATGTTGATCTCGACATTTAAAATTTATATCTGTGTCACGTGCGTCTAAAAACTAGGTCACCAGGTCACAACTTAGAACAAGATTGTTATCACTCTCTTTGCCGCATGTATCACAACTTAGAACAAGATTGTTATCACTCTAGTTGCCGCATGTATAACAAGATTGTTATCACTCTAGTTGCCGCATGTATAACAAGATTGTTATCACTCTAGTTGCCGCATGCATCATCCAATCTTGATGAATTTTGGTCTGCTTTTATTTGTTAATACCAATGATGTATGTGAGTGCATAAAAAACTAGATCACCAGGTCTAGAAAAACAGTGTTTCCATTGTAGAAGTCACATGTATGACTCTATCGGGATAAAACAAGATCAGAATGTTAATCTTAACAATATCTTTACTTGGTTTTAATTAAAATAATAGGTGACCGGGTCAACTTGTTTAACAAAAACCTTGTTGACAGGGTAGAGGTCAAATTTTTGAACTCAGTATTGATGAAACTAAATAAGAGTGTTTATCTTGACAATATCTTTGATGAGTTAAGTCTGGGTCATGAGTGTCTTAAAAGAAGATCGCCAGATCAAATCTTAGAGAAAAATTGTGTTCACTGTATAAGCCACATTTATAACTGAATATTAATGAAACTTGGTCAACTGTTTATTTTGACAATAGTTGGACCAATTAATTTTGAATATGGGTAAAATGCTTCTAAAAACTAGGTAACACACTCTTATCTTTAAAAAAAAATCTACTCATGGGCTTAAAGCCTAATCTATTTCGAAATAAACTATAAACTCGAACTCATAATCAGGAGAGACCTTCTTGTCCGCCCGTGTGTGTTTTTTTATAATATTTAAATCTAGTGACCAATAACCGATACAAGACAATTAATACAATTTGAATTAAACAGAGAGAATGAATAAACCTGGCATTCTTTTCAGAAAAGAAATCTTGTTTTGTTTAAGAAAAGGAAGCGTGGATATTTAATCCCTTACCCTAATAGTGCAATGTACTGTTCAATTATGCCTTCTCGCCTTTCGTTGAAGCGGGGATTTGTTACTTTGCACCTGTCCGTCGGTCGATTGGTCGGATGGTCGGTCCCTTGTCCGATTTATTTCCGCTCGATATCTTTAGAACGCTTAGACCGAAAGTCATCCAAATTGCTATATTGGTAACGTAAGGGAAAAGAAAGACGTCTGCTGATTCTGAGAGATTATGGTATTGGGAAGTTGCGTCTAAACACTAGCTCAATTTGTTTTCTCCCATTTCATAATTCAGGGATTTGTTACTTTGCACCTGTTCGTCGATTTTTCAGTCGGATGGTCGGCCCCTTGTCCCATTTGTTTCCGCTCGATATCTTTAGTCGACCTAGACCGACAGTCAATAAAGACGCCGAAAGATTCTGAGAGATAATGGTATTAGGAGCAGTTAACTCTTTAATTATATAAAGCTGGATGAGATGGGGTGTTTACAAAACTGTTGCAGACAGTTCCATTACTCAATACTAATAGTGATTGAATTGCTGCTGATTTCTATATTACTGTCGGGAATTGAGATAATTAACGTTGGAGGAGGAGAAAAGAACATACTAGTATTTTACAAAGATCAGTTATTATGCATTTACAAAATTGAGATCAATAGATATACCAAAACCTTATCCTTCATTCTAGCCTGTTCATTTTCCTGCGCTTTGTATAAGCTTGAACGTTTACCTTTAATATCGTATATTGCTTTTTCTTGCAGTTTACATCAACATGAAACGAAAAATGGTTTTTCTGTCGTTGAAAATCGATTGTGTGTCGTTCAAAATGGCCTTGTTCGGGATGGATGGGACATCTTACGTGCGCATAGATGATAAAAGAAATATAGTCATATCGGTAATATGTTTATTTTAGGGTAAAGGGCAGATGTCAACACAAATACTTTTTGATTTTTTATTGTATATAACAGGGTAAAAATACGCTAAACTAAGCGATTGATATAATATGTATACCAAGGTACCATATAACATGGTAGTGAGATATTTGTGAATCAAAATTAACGAAAGGGTGTTTTCCCCATGTTTATTTATGATAACATATAAGAAAACAAAATATAGGTGAAAGATAAACCATATTCACAAAACGACAGAACATATAATCTTATAATCTAAAGCTATTGAGACACAAATTACATGTAAGTACTAACGTGAACAATACACTACATTTTGTTCTTTCTGGAATGTTTTGAAAATGTTGTTATTAGCATCAGTCTAAGTTGAGTTTTTTATTCATATTTTAAGTATTTCTATGTTCAGTGTTGTTTCCATGAATGTTCATATAATTATCCTAAAAAGATTAAAAAGAATATTTTCCGTCTACAACAACGACATAGTGTGTACTTTTTTAATGTTCCTCTTCACAGTGTTTAAATTAGATATGTTTTCACTTCATTACGTTTACAAATTTAGATTGCAGAAAGTGCGTTTCTTTCTTTTTTTTTAAATATTAAATCCTCAATGTCGATATTTCTCGAAGAGGCTTGCATTATATTGGTGAGACATTTTTTTCTATCACTGGTCATGTAACATTTATAAATATATCCAATTAATTTTGAAACCAATCGGTATGTTATGAACAGTATTGAGTGGTTAATAAATCCCTTTATTTGTTTGGTAGTACCTTCTCCCACAAGAACTTTACAAAATGACCAAGTAAGCAAAAAATAACACAATAAACAACATGAAGATATTAGGATTTTTCATGGGAAAAGATTCTTAATTGATGGTGTTATTCTATGTATCACCTTGTGCAATAGTTGCATTACATGTGCGCTTACAATGATGGTGTGTATCATGTTGTAAACAGAGCGCCAATTAATTTTCTATCGAAAGGTGGCTTCCATATAAGACTGAAGATATGTTTGTTTACAATTTCTCTTTGATAATATATGTATAATGTCCTTGTTGCTAAGCTATCATATATAAGTATTTTTTCAGGCTGTTTGTTTAAAGTATTGTAGTATTATTCATGAGTGTACGAAGTAACACAAGTTAAAATATAACGTTTCTATGACCTCATATGAACTAAAAAACGATTTTACTGCGCCCCCGTCGCTTTTGTTTGAATTGATATTTACTAAGTGGTTGTCTGATAGAATTTGTATCTGTTAATATTCATTACAACTGCTGTGATGGCGCCATAATTCCCATAATGTAAATATTATATTTTAGGATGAATCCAAATGCACGTATTTCGGGTATACACTGACGGGAAACGACTACCAATTCCATGTCGAAGGCAAGTCTAGCACTCTTTACTAGTCACACACTATTTTTAATATCTGCCAAAAGACTTCAAAAGAAGGAGATATGCACGTGTATAGATTTACACATTATCGTAGTTGGTGTCATACATACCAATTAAATAATAATATTCTTCAATAGATTTGAATCCCGATGGTCATTAGCACGAGCCCCTACTAAAGCAAATATTAGATTTAATAACAAAAAAAAGGTTTAAGGTTTATGCAAGTGTTTAATATTCCAAACCAATATGTTTTCAAAATTACGAACACTTCTAAATATCCCCTCTAAAGTAAGCTTATGCAGATCACTTCGGACTCTGCTAAATAGATTTGTGTTTATGTTGGATGGCTGCCTTCTTTTAATTTGATTTTTTCCAAAACATGAAGAAAACATGTGTTAATTTTGCATGAATGACTTTCAGTAAATGTGTATTGAAAGACTAACTTTTGCATTGTAAATTCAAGTGTTATGATTCAAAATAGACGTTGTTAATTGATTACATTTTATTTTACAGAAAGAAAGACATTTCTTTCGTATGATACAACAACAAAGAGCTTTGCCATGTCCGTTATCACTACACCGCCGATGATTACTATATTTACAGATAATGGACCCCCAGGTAATGTTCTTTTAGGTTAAAAGTTGATATAAAGCAAATTACAATTACTTCGCACATAAAGACCACATAAAGATTGTTTAATAAAGTGTGATACATATTTTACTTCAAAAATGACTTTTGGAATAAATCTTGATACTAATAACAGACAACATAACAGGGAAACTGGCTTTATGTGTTTTCTATCGTTCTTTGGGAATTTATCTTTGAATAATTATTGACAAAATTAAGCAATATTTACGATTTAAAAAGCAATGACGCCAAGCAATAAGGTAAAATTTGTGCATCACCGACGTATATAAGAACAGCAACACCATCGTATTAAACTGTACATGTAAACGCAAGGGGACATTAAAATCAACGCGCTAAGGAATTCGCCGCACGAATAAATGGACTCGTGTTTATGTTTTACCAAGTTAAAGCAGCCTCGAAATATTAGAACATACATGTTTTATCTCAACGCCTTGCAGTCTCGTTTTTGAACAACGCTAACTAATACAAATATGATAATATTCAGATGCCCTGCCACTTTTATTTTTAGTGTGAATCTAATTTGAAGTAAAACATGTCTTTTGTGCATGCATGTTCCTTTTATCCAATAATTGTTCTGTACATTAAGACTATGTTGATGTACCCTAGCAGTGAAAATCGCTGCTTGCTTTGATGACCATATTTATAATGTATTTATTTTTCTGTACATGAATTGTCCAAACATTAGTATGTGATAAATAACATGAATATATTTCCAATTCACACATATGTTACTAAGCTGCATACATCATTTATACCAGTAAATATTGTAAAAATATTAAACTATAATAATAGATAAAAGCAATTAATCTGCGTTTTAAGTATTAAGATATCCACATATTTAATTGTGTTAATAGTTGTTTTGTGAATATAAAGTAGTTTGAGCATTGTGTGAAAATAATGTACAACTTATAACGGAATTTATTTCGGATTGAGTTGTTTTAAATTTGTACTAAATATACAAATTTACAAACACAAGAAATCATTTAATTAAAAGTTAGGTCTAAGTTATCGATTGCTTCCTCAGTTTTATCACTGCTGTTTTTGATATGTTTCTGTAAATTAATTTGCTTAAAAATAAAAGTTCATGTTCAATCGAGCACCCGAGGAAGAATCTTGAAAGTATATAGATAACATTAGGAGTTTGTCAAAAAATAAATAAATTATTGATTAGTTTGGTGGTGATTTAAATATCTAAAAAATAAACGGATAAAAATACATATTGAAATAATTAAGGATCTCTGCACATGACTCTTAAGATGAAAGCATCCTTAATTGCTTTGCTTACAATTTTTCAATCAGTAAGTCTTGTGTTAGGGTGGTGGATTTCATAACTTAGGACGATACAATCAGTGTAGATCGGGGCTATTTAACCTGACAGCGACCATGCTTCACAAACATAACATATACGTTACGATTAATATTTATACAAGTCTCTGACTGAAAATATTAGTATTAGGTCCAAATATGTGCAAACAAAACAACAACATGGCGCATAAATACTGCATATATTATACAATATGAAATCAAACTTACCAAGTTGATATACACAGCTGTTTTGTTATTAAGATGAAGGTCTCTATGTGCGACATTGTCCCTCTTCCTAGCAATACATTTGTTGTGCGATATTTTACTGCTTTCGCCCCTGACCTGGCACCCACTTCGTCAATTTCAGCCCCTAAGCCTGCGCAGGCTTAGGGGCNGCAATAACGGATCAAGCGTGTTAATATGCGTATTGATAATATATTTTATTAAAATATATGCAAATCTTGTTGATTCTTACAATAAATGGTCTCAATATTAATGTTTTATTTATGTTCCATGTTCAATATCGATGATAAGATATGATTCAAACCATTAACATGGTTTATAAGATGCCCATATCTTTTCGATCTAATTAGGATTTTGAACAGATAATTCACACGAGAACACCATGCGTAAAGTGTCGATACAAGATCACCTATAGAAAACAATTAATAACACAAACAAATGAATATAATTTATAACTGGCAATGTAACTTGTTCATTGTAAACAACACAGTTCATGTTTCGACAGTTCAAATAGCGTGTTAGATGCCCCCTGTGTGGTTTCGGCCACGTGATCCGTTATGGCTACAACTGATCCGTTAATGCATGAATTCTGCGGCGAAAACAATGTAGCACAAATACATTTTGCCTGCGTTTAAAAATAAGACTATGTGCTGAATCAGTTAGCAAAGATAATATTTAATCAAACTGGTGTAAAAGAAGTCTCCAAACATTTATTGCTTTTCACCCGCACAACGTTAGTACGCTACTGATCCGGTAATGGTAACTTGACTGTACTATATGGCGTACTTTATGCCGATGTGTTTGAAGTTTTTATATTAGGGGTAATAACATAATATAAGCAGTTCTAATTTATTTATTGCATATTTCATTACTTTTAATATGAATATTGTTAAATAATTATGATGAACAATAAGTGAAATGAAATCAAATTCCAAGAACAAAAAAAGGAAAGGGAAAAGAATTAGGGATTACACTTTCCGCCTTAACTGGATTTTTGTTAAGGAGCGACTTCTTTAAAATGACTGCAGAGGCTCATCTAGGACGATACTTTACTTGTTTTCCCAGAGCAAAAGTAAATTATAATTATTCCCATTGTTTATTTGAATGTTAAATTGCACTTTTAGTAACATATTTTTCAAAAGGTTATTGTCAGTAGCAATTAAAAGGAATAACACGTTATAATATATACATATTACTCATTTGTGCATGACACGGCTCAGATTCACTAAGACAAATAATACACTGCTTGAAACAAAAACCAGGTTGTAAATGTATTTTAATCATTATTTCGATGGTGTTTTAGCTCAAGTCATTCAATGATGTAATGCCTAATGGCTCATCAGTTGTTTGATCTGGTTCTGCAGAGGAACACGATGGGTGATATGACCAAGCCTCATTTGATGGGCGGTAGGAAGGTGTACTACATGATGGGTGATGTGACCAAACCTCAGTTGATGGGCGGTAGGAAGGTGTACTTCATGATGGGTGATGTGACCAAGCCTCAGTTGATGGGCGGTAGGAAGGTGTACTATATGATGGGTGATGTGACCAAGCCTCAGTTGATGGGAGGTAGGAAGGTGTACTGCATGAAAGGTGATGTGACCAAGCCTCATTTGGTGGGCGGTAGGTAGGTGTACTACCTAATGGGTGATGTGACCAAGCCTCATTTAATGGGCGGTAGGTAGGTTTACTACATGATGGGTGATGTGACCAAGCCTCAGTTGATGGGCGGTAGGAAGGTGTACTACACGATGGGTGATATGACCAAGCCTCAGTTGATGGGCGGTATGAAGGTGTACTACACGATGGGTGATGTGACCAAGCCTCAGTTGATGGGAGGTAGGAAGGTGTACTACACGATGGGTGATGTGACCAAGCCTCAGTTGATGGGCGGTAAGAAGGTGTACTGCACGATGGGTTATGTGACCAAGCCTCAGTTGATGGGCGGTAGGAAGGTGTACTACACGATGGGCGATGTGACCAAGCCTCAGTTGATGGGCGGTAGGAAGGTGTACCTGGTGATGTGACCAAGTCTCAGTTGACGGGCGGTAGGAAGGTGTACAACATTATTGGTGATGTGACCAAGCCTCAGTTGATGGGCGGTAGGTAGGTGTACTACACGATGGGTGGTGTGACCAAGCCTCAGTTGATGGGCGGTAGGAAGGTGTACTACACGATGGGTGATGTGACCAAAGCCTCAGGCTTAATATATGTGGGTCAATTGTCGTCCTAGATTAGCCTATGTAGTCCGCACAGGCAAATCAGGGACGACACGTTCCACCTTAACTTGATTTTTGCTAAGAAGAGACTTCCTTTAAACAAAAACAAAAAATCCATAAAATTGGAAAGCGGCATCCCTCATTAGCCTGTGGGGACTGTACATGAATTTAACTCTGTTTTCCCAGTACGGGGCTCATTTGTTTGTTGGTTTGGAATTTTGGCTGTTTTCAACAGTTGTGTATTTCAGTCAGTTAAATTGCCCACACTTTTTCCCGGGCAAGCTGGTTTAAAGGACTAAGCGCACATAAGTACGCCTGTAACTGACAACCAATGGTAGGGAGGGTTGAAGGGCTCAACATAATATAACATCATGGACTATCCCGAAACAAGTTATGTGGCCAGGTGGGAAATTGAACCCACGATCATCAGATTGTATTTCATCACTCTACCATCTGAGCTAGCTGGCCTGATTATAGAAGAGAGATAAAGACTTGCTATTTTGACTTGCGTCTCGCTCCGGGAAAACTGGTTTTAATGCATGTTTTGAGTGTTATCCCGGATTAGCCTGTGAAGTTCGCACAGGCTAACCAATGACAACACTCTCTGCCTAGACTGGATTTTCATTTAGAAGAGACTAGCTTTAAACGAAAATTAAATAAAAGCTGAAAGTGTCGTCCCTGATTAGCCTTTACGCACAGGCATAAAGCCCAATTTTCTCAAAACGAGACTTAAAATAATAGAAACTAAAATTGTCAGATCTTCGTCCTCATGTCTTAATTAAATATGGCATGAAATACTTAATCATGCTCATATTCCAAAGAGATAAGAACACTGAAGCAAATTTTCAGTGATTCGTTTTTAATTTTCGTCAGTACAGAAATTGTTAATTATACCCCCATTACGGGTAATGGGGGCTATATAGGAGTCACTTTGTCGGTCGGTCTGTCGGTCGGTCGGTCTGTCTGTCTCGAAAATTAGCTTGTCCGGGCCATAACTATGTCGTTCATTAGTGGATTTCAAAATCATTTGGCACATTNGACCAAGCCTCAGTTGATGGGCGGTAGGAAGGTGTACTACACGATGGGTGATGTGACCAAGCCTCAGTTGATGGGCGGTAGGAAGGTGTACTACAAGATGGGTGATGTGACCAAGCCTCAGTTGATGGGCGGTAGGAAGGTGTACTACACGATGGGTGATGTGACAAAGCCTGAGTTGATGGGCGGTAGGAAGGTGTACCTGGTGATTTGACCAAGCGTCAGTTGATGGGCGGTAGGAAGGTGTACAACATGATTGGTGTTGTGACCAAGTCTCAGTTGATGGGCGGTAGGAAGGTGTACAACATGATTGGTGATGTGACCAAGCCTCAGTTGATGGGCGGTAGGTAGGTGTACTACACGTTGGGTGATGTGACCAAGCCTCAGTTGATGGTCTGACCAAGCCTCAGGCTTAATATATGTGGGTCAATTGTCGTCCAAGATTAGCCTATGTAGTCCGCACAGGAAAAATCAGGGACGACACGTTCCACCTTAACTTGATTTTTTCTAAGAAGAGACTTCCTTAAAAAAAACAACAACAACATAAAATCGAACAGCGGCATCCCTCATTAGCCTGTGGGGACTGCACATGAATTAAACCCTGTTTTTCCAGAACGGGGCTCATTTGTTTGTTGGTTTGAAATTTTGGCTGTTTCAACAGTTGTGTATTTCAGTCAGTTAACTTGCCCACACTTTTTCCCGGGCAAGCTGGTTTAAAGGACTAAACGCACATACGTACGCCTGTAACTGACAACTGCTCTACTTGAACCAATGGTTGGGAGGGGTGAAGGGCTCAACATAATATAACATCATGGCCTATCCCGAAACAAGTTATGTGTCCAGGTGGGAAATTGAACCCACGATCATCAGATTGTATTTCATCACTCTACCATCTGAGCTAGCTGGCCCGATAATTGAAGAGAGATAAAGACTTGATATTTTGACTTACGTCTCGCTCTGGGAATACTGGTTTTAATGCATGTTTTGAGTGTTATCCCGGATAGGCCTGTGAAGTTCGCACAGGCTAACCAATGACAACTCTCTCTGCCATGACTGGATTTTCATTTAGAAGGGACTAGCTTTAAACGAAAAATTCAATAAAAGCTGAAAGTGTCGTCCCTGATTAGCCTTTACGCACAGGCATTAAGCCCAATTTTCCCAAAACGAGACTCAGTAGATTGCATTGGAAGGCATCATTTGGGCAACAAGTGATCCACTTGATTCTGTTTCTTGGGAAAACTAGTACTTTTTGTCTCAGGGAAGAGCGCTCACTGATAAGGGATTGAACCTTGGACCTCCCCACGGGGCGGACACCATGTCAAGTACACTATAGTCACTTTAGGCTGATTCTATAACGTGTAATACAACTTGGTAAAACGCCGTCAATGCGAAGCATTTTGGGTTTAAAACCGGTTTTAGAGCTAATCGAAGCTCACAATTAACCCACAATTAAACGAACGCGCGTGAAAACATTGTACACGCCTAAATCAATTTTCTACAGATGTTAACAAAGATGTTTATAATTTCAAGAGTGACTTTAGCCTATCGATAGCATAATCTGTTGATGTTGTTTTCTTTTAAATAATTTTGTGGACTGATTATGAATCTGGTAATTTCCGTGTATGACCTCACCTTAACCCTTTGCATGCTGGGGAATTTGTCGTCAGCTAAAATGTCGTCTGCTGAAATTTTTTAATAGCATTTTCTTCGATTTTTTTCAAAGAATACTATCAGAATAGCAAACAGTTTGGACCCTGATAAGACGCCACGTTCTGTGGCGTCTCATCTGGATCCAAACTGTTTGCAAAGGCCTTCAAAATTCGGTTCCAGCACTGAAAGAGTTAACACAAAGTCGTCATGGTGTGATACTGTTGTAATTGGCTTTCGTCCGACGACTCAAATTCATCTAAAAATGAAAATTGTGTTTGCGTTTTTCTATGATTCACTGTATTCAGGAAAGAGAACCATAGCGATCCCAACTCTCTCACGCTAGTTATGCGGATACTTCGATAACGGATGGCACTTCGATAACAGAGAAGATCAAAAGCCACGCGCGAAATGTAAGTTCCTCTGTTTTCTTTATAATTTATATCCTTAATATTTGTGTTTGAGCCAAGTTACACCGTGAAGTTGATAAATGGTATATCCTCTTGAATTGTGAAGAAAGAATTTCAAAAAGAATGGAAGATATTTGCCAAAAATGAGAAAATTCCATCGGAAGACAGCATACACTGGATGATCAGTACACATTTCAACAAAATAAACATACTAAGAAGTATTGCAATACAGTGTTTGCTGTCATAGTATGTAGAGTATTTACTGCGCTTCAAAAACTGAAATGTTGATACCAAATGAAATATGAACGAAGATCGAGTGTTTTAATAGGTGGTATGCATGATGTTGTAGACACTGTGATATCCAATAAAAGGCACGTCGGATAACGGAGATATTGGGCACTCTGATATCCGAGTTTTATCTTGTACTTGAAATGCGTGTATTTATGTTGTTACTATTCGTACCAAGTTGTATGCAATTCCAGCATGTAGAGTAACTACAGTGAATTGTTTTTTCAATGCTGAAAATTTGAAAGGATTAAATTAAATATGAACGAAGATAGAGCATGTTAAATATGTGGTTTGCATGATGTTGTAGGCACGTTGATTCCCTATAACGGTTACGTCGGGTGACGGAGACTTTTAACATATTTGGCAGTCGGATAGGTTTTTGACCGGCGTGAGAACCGGTGTAGTACCAAGGAAGCAGTCTTCGAGAGGAATGTATATAAGCTTCAACGTTACAAACGATATAACAAAAAAATAATAGAAACTTCACGCAAAAATTGTCAGATCTTCGTCCTCATGTCTTAATTAAATATGGCAGGAAAAACTCAATCATGCTCATATTCCAAAGAGATAAGAACACTGAAGCAAATTTTCAGTGATTCGTTTTTAATTTTCGTCAGTACAGAAATTGCTAATTATACCCCCATTACGGGTAATGGGGGCTAAATAGGAGTCACTTTGTCGGTCGGTCGGTTGGTCTGTCTGTCTCGAAAATTAGCTTGTCCGGGCCATAACTATGTCGTTCATTGAGGGATTTCACAATCATTTGGCACATTTCTTCACCATCATTGGACGGTGTGTCGCGCGAAAGAGTTACGTGGATATCTCCAAGGTCAAGGTCACACTTTGATGTCAAGCCATAAATGAGCTTGTCCGGGCAATAACTATGTCGTTCATTGTGAGATTTCTAAATCATTTAGCACATTTTTTCTCCATCATTAGACAGTGTGTCGCGCGAAAGAATTATGTGGATATCTCCAAGGTCAAGGTAACACTTTGAGGTCAAAGGTAAAAAATGGCCATAAATGAGCTTGTCCGGGCCATTACTCTCTTGTTCATTGAGAGATTTCAAAATTATTTGGCACATTTGTTCGCCATCATTGGACGGTGTGTCGCGCGAAAGAAGTACGTCGATATCTCCAAGGTCAAGGTCACACTTTGAGGTCAAAGGTAAAAAATGGCCATAAATGAGCTTGTCCGGGCCATAACTCTGTCGTCCAATTTGAGATTTCAAAATCATTTGGCGCATTTGTTTGCCATCATTGGACAGTGTGTCGCGCGAAAAAATGACACTGTTATCTCAAATGTCAAGGTCACTTTGAGGTCAAAGGTAAAAAATGACCATAAATGAGCTTGTCCGGGCCATAACTCTGTTGTAAATTTAGAGATTTCTTAATCATTTGGCACATTTGTTCACCATCATTGGACGGTGTGTCCCACGAAAGAATGATGTCGATATCTCAAAGGTCAAGGTCTCACTTTGAGGTTAANGCATGTTAAATATGTGGTATGCATGATGTTGTAGGCACGTTGATTCCCGATAACGGTTACGTCGGGTAACGGAGACTTTTAACATATTTGGCACTCGGATATGTTTTTGACTGGCGTGAGAACCGGTGTAGTACCAAGGAAGCAGTCTTCGAGAGGAATGTATATAAGCTTCAACGTTATAAACGATATAACAAAAAATAATAGAAACTTCACGCTAAAATTGTCAGATCTTCGTCCTCATGTCTTAAATAAATATGGCATGAAAAACTAAATCATGCTCATATTCCAAAGAGATAAGAACACTTAAGCAAATTTTCAGTGATTCGTTTTTAATTTTCGTCAGTACAGAAATTGTTAATTATACTCCCATTACGGGTAATGGGGGCTAAATAGAAGTCACTTTCTCGGTCGGTCTGTTGGTCGGTCGGTCTTTCTGTCTCGAAAATTAGCTTGTCCGGGCCATAACTATGTCGTTCATTGAGGGATTTCACAATCATTTGGTACATTTCTTCACCATCATTGGACGGTGTGTCGCGCGAAAGAATTACGTGGATATCTCCAAGGTCAAGGTCACATTTCGAGGTCAAAGGTCAAAAATGGCCATAAATGAGTTTGTCCGGGCAATAACTATGTCGTTCATTGTGAGATTTCTAAATCATTTGGAATATTTTGTCTCCATCATTAGGCAGTGTGTCGCGCGAAAGAATTATGTCGATATCTCCAAGGTCAAGGTCACACTTTGAGGTCAAAGCTCAACAATGGCCATAAATGAGCTTGTCCGGGCCATAACTCTATTGTTCATTGAGAGATTTCAAAATCATTTGGCACATTTGTTCGCCATCATCGGACGGTGTGTCGCGCGAAAGAAGTACGTCGATATCTCCAAGGTCAAGGTCACACTTTGAGGTCAAAGGTAAAAATGGCCATAAATGAGCTTTTTCGGGCCATAACTCTCTTTTTAATTGAGAGATTTAAAAATCATTTGGAATATTTGTTCGCCATCATTGGACGGTATGTCGCGCGAAAGAAGTACGTCGATATCTCCAAGGTCAAGGTCACACTTTGAGGTAAAATATCAAAAATGGCCATACATGAGCTTTTTCTGGCCGTATCTATGTCATTCAATGTGAGATTTCAAAATCATTTGGCACACTTGTTCACCATAATTGGACGGTTTGTCGCGCGAGGGAATTTCGTCAATATCTCCAAGGTCAAGGTCACACTTCGAGGTCAAAGGTCAAAAATTGCCATAAATGAGCTTGTCCGGGCAGTATCTATGTCGTTCAATGTGAGATTTCAAAATCATCTGGCACATTTGTTCACCATCAATGGACGGTGTGTCATGGGAAAGAATTATGTCGATATCCTCAAGGTCAACGTCACACTTTGAGTTCAAACGTCAAAAATGGCCATAACTGAGCTTGTCCGGGCTGTATCTATGTCGTTCAATGTTAGATTTCAAAATCATTTGGCACATTTGTTCACCATTATTGGAAGGTGTGTCATGGGAAAGAATTATGTCGATATCCTCAAGGTCAAGGTCACACTTTGAGTTAAAACGTCAAAAATGGCCATAAATGAGCTTGTCCGGGCTGTATCTATGTCGTTCAATGTGAGATTTCAAAATCATTTGGCACATTTGTTCACCATCATTAGACGGTGTGTCGCGTGAAAGAATTATGTCGATATCTCCAAGGTAAAGGTCACACTTTGAGGTCAAAGGTAAAAAATGGCCATAAATGAGCTTGTCCAGGCCATTACTCTGTCGTTCAATGTGAGATTTCAAAATGATTTGGCACATGTGTTTGCCATCATTGGACAGTGTGTCGCGCGAAAGAATGACACTGATATCTCAAAGGTCAAGGTCACTTTGAGGGCAAAGGTAAAAAATGGCCATAAATGAGCTTGTCCGGGCCATAACTCAGTTGTTCATTTAGAGATTTCTAAATCATTAGGCAAATTTGTTCGCCATCTTTGGACGGTGTGTCCCGCGAAATAATGATGTCGATATCTTAAAGGTCAAGGTCTTACTTTGAGGTNTTAGCACATTTGTTCACCATCATAAGACGGTGTGTCGCGCAAAAGAATTATGCGGATATCTTCAAAGTCAAGGTCACACTTTGAAGTCAAAGGTAAAAAATGGCCATAAATGAGCTTGTCCTGTCTGTATCACTCTCGTTAAATGTGAGATTTCAAAATCATTTGGCATATTTGTTCACCATCATAAGACAGTGTGTTGCGCAAAAGAATTATGTGGATATCTTCCAGGTCAAGGTCACACTTTGAGGTCAAAGGTAAAAAATGGCCTTAAATGAGCTTGTCCGGGCCATTTCTCTGTCGTTCAATGTGAGATTTCAAAATCATTTGGCAAAGTTGTTTGCCATCATTGGACAGTGTGTCGCGCGAAAGAATGACACTGATATCTCAAAGGTCAAGGTCACACTTTGAGGTCAAAGGTCAAAAATGGCCATCAATGAGCTTGTCCGGGCCATAACTCTGTTGTTCATTTAGAGATTTCAAAATCATTTGGCACATTTGTTTGCCATCATTGGACGGTGTGTCCCGCGAAAGAATGATGTTGATATCTCAAAGGTCAAGGTCTTACTTTGAGGTCAAAAATGGCCATAAATGATAATGGCATAATAATTCTTTAAAATCACCATAAATTCGCTTCTCTTATTTTGTGAAGAAATATTCTGTGTCATTGTAGCGTATGGGGGTATACGTCACTTCTGTGACAAAGTTCTAGTTTTATTTATGTTTTCTTCTTATCTAATCTTTTAATTCAAAGTATGTGTTTTTATAGTTAAGTTAATATTTATAAAGGTATTTTTTATAGAAAATAAGTTCAATTAACATAGAAACATATAATTATAGCTTTAAGTAAAAACACACAAGTACCTAAAAAATCTTGTCATATGAAGAGCTTGAAACTTTTCTGTGTTTGACATTCATAGTTTTAGTACCGGTAGATATGTCAGCTAATGGTATAGTTGGTGTATGTTGAACTGATATTGACCTGTGATGAGAAGTTTGTACTGGCGGAAGATTGATTGATTATGTCCGTCTAAAGTAATTAATTCAAATTGAAATCATGTAAATATTGATGGTAACATGGATGCATACAGTACATCAGATGACTTTGAGTTGTTATTTTTAGGTTTGACGATGTTACGGATGTACAAACAATGTCCTTTAGAAGGCTGGGACTTCATTATTCGGGCCAGTTTGATGGTCTTAACTTAAACATTATTCTTGTCCTGAACCTACATGTATTATTTGTTGGAGATTGACCTTTGACGGCCTTTGCAAACAGTTTGGATCCAGATGAGACGCCACAAAACGTGGCGTCTCATCAGGATCCAAACTGTTTGCTATTCTGATAGTATTCTTTGAAAAAAATCGAAGAAAATGCTAATTTTAGAAATTCAGCAGACAATATTTTAGCAGACGACATATTTCCCAGCATGCAAAGGGTTATACATAAGAGCCTCGTTCTGGGAAAACTGGGCGTAATGCATATGAATAAAGTGTTGTCCCTGAATAGCCTGTGCAGTCTGTCTGTAATCAGGGATTACATTTTCCGCTTTTATTGAATTTTTCATTCAAAGAAAGTCTCTTGTAAACAAAAATCGAGTCTAGGTGGAAAGTGTCATCCCTGATTAGCCTGTGCAGTCTGTCTGTAATCAGGGATTACATTTTCCGCTTTTATTGAATTTTTCATTGAAAGAAAGTCTCTTGTAAACAAAAATTGAGTCTAGGTGGAAAGTGTCGTCCATGATAAGCCTGTGCAGACTGCACAGACTAATCTGGGACTACACATGCATTTAGCCCAGTTTTCTCAGAGCGCGGCTTACATAAAAAAGTCATCAGTTCTGGTGCATCAGTAAAAGCATTTCATCTTCAAATGTATAAAAATGCTTGTCAGAGAAATAGAGCCTTGAATATGACAAATATGTCATGCTTGGTTGGCATGTATGTGTCGAAATAGGTGCATAATCATAGGCTTGCTGAAGTATTACTTAGGAGATTGCTTATAGTATGATTACTTCTTGCTGTATAAATTTAAAAATGAGATGAACAAATAATTCAATTGTTTCATACAGCTTTTTTGTAATTAACTGAATTTGCTTTCATTTAGAAAAAAAACCCCCACAATACTCATTAATAATTCAATTTTTAACAACAATCGGACAGTATTAGGGCAGTTAGCTACAGTAACTTAAGATCGGCAAATCTCATGACATTAAACTTTAGAATGTAAATCTATAAGTAAAGAATACTAGGATATTTTAATATTTAATACAGTACAACTGTTTATTTTGGCGTTATTTACTGTATAAAATTGTTTTCTCTGTGAGTAAAACACTTGTAAGTATAAAGTTTATTTTTTATTTTTATAGAAGAACGATTGACTTTCCTTTTCCCATCTTGTGACATTCAAGAATTATGTTTATTGGTAAATCACTTATAAAAAGAATTATGTTTATTTATGAGTAAAACACTCTAAAAGATAGATTTATTTATATGAGTAAAACACTTGTTAGGATAAAGATTTTATACAAGAACGATCAACTTCCCTTTTCTCCATTTTGTGACATAAAGAAATTATGTTTCTCATTAAGGATGGATTACTAGGGTGGTAGTCCTCATACCAAAAGTTGTTTGTCTTGATGAAATCTAATTGAAACTGAAATTTACACCGATCTGTACAATATCCAATGGGAGAGGTTACATTGCAAAATGTTTTATGGGCAATAAACTGTCTATATCTAATGATGTATTTCATTGTCGCCTTTGTTCGTGTCAATTCATCCAGGGGTCAGTGTAGCTTGAGCCATGAATAATTGACAATTATGAGCCGTTATCGAGTAAGATAATTATTATATCTGAGTTTGTTTGTTACATTTGTCACCTGCAAATGTGGTCTGATATGAGACTTCACTGATAAGGAGTTATCATTCTATTTCTGAGTAAGTTTTGCTATAAACGTTACATTTATATCGGTTATTTGTGAATTTTTTGTATGTAAGGTCTACAACTTTTTTAGTTATCCTTGAACATAGCTTGATGGCTTGATAAATTGTTTATAATACTGAACATTTTATAATATTCTCCTTGTTTTTACATTGTCATTGATATGCTATTTTCCTTTTTGGAGCACAAAATAATTGTTTGTAAAATTTATAAATAATAAAAGTAAAATGTTTTTCTTTTAACAATCATAAGGAAGACTTTGGTAGAGTACCATGCAAATATCCATACACATTTCAGTTTTATGTGAATGCATCAATTAAGTGCTCTTCTGGAACAAATTGCAAATATATTCGAACAGAACACACACTGCAGTTAATGTGCAGTAAAAATGTGCATTAACTGTACATTATCCTTTTCTGAAATTTTTACTTACTGCTTACCATTAAGGTAAACATTAGGTTATAAACATTAGGTTGTTCCATGTTTCAATAAATACAGATATTCTCAAACAAGTTGAAATTTTTATCATCCTGTAAACAAACATTTGAGTCACATGTTGACATTTCACAAATATTTTATCTATGGCCCAAATTTACCTTTAGGGCAATTTAGTCTGATGATCTGTGTCTGGCCCATTCAACTGTGACTGGCCAATTAAATTAAGGAAATCAATTATAAAATTTGACTTCAATATTATTAGTGTAAATTATGTATAATTATTGCCTGCCAACCTTGAGTTATTCAGAGACTTTGCACCCTCTGACCCTAATTGGTTACTTAATTGAAGGAAATTCAAAAAGGTAATGATTAAGATATTTATAATTTTGTGAGATGTACTGTTAGGAAATACATTTGTTTATAAAGTGTGGATGTAGACTGGTGTATTAATCATTTCTTGACATGTTACCATGGATATTCAACATGACTAATACCAGCTGTATCTGTATGCAGGTCAGATGTACAAGTTTTATGTAATACATACACTGAGTAATATCTTGAACTAGTGAAGCTTAGTGACTGTTTAAATGGATGGACAGGAGTTTTGCTGTATTTGTAAGTAGCCAGGAATGTATTTGCCCGAGATTTAGTACTATTTTAATAGATATGGGACTTATATGATAAATGTTGGAGATATGTGTCTTTCACATTTACACAAATATTTTATTTAGTTTTAAGGTATTATATTTTTTACTTACCTTAAATACTTGATTTGGTGTATAATTGTGAAGTTTACAAAATCGAAAACAGCAACAAATGGACATAACTTGTGCCGAAACTAGGCTGTTGAATATTGCCTATATGTTTGTGGTCATAATGAGTATAGGTGAAGTTTCATTTGTTAACTTGAAAGTCAGTTTTTTTGTTGTAAAAAATGTGTGACTCAAATTGCTGGTGGAACTGGAATTTCATTTTATACTGTTTGTGTGCACATGTTTAGAAATCGGGGTGAAGCAGAAAATTAGAAGTGCACAACACTCTGCTATTTTACGCTGGATTTTCCCCCTACATTTCAGTGTTATTAAAGTATGGTAACATTTAAACCATAATTTAAAAAGGTAGTAAACATGAAGATGAGTTCTTAAAACAGTGATTTTTGTTTTCAGATTGTGTTCCAAAGTAACCAGTTTTGCAGCTGTTTCAAAGGACAGGATTTTATGTGCCACTGAACTACCATTAGAACGTCTGTGTAAGCAGCAGGACACTTTCATTCTTCCTGATTTGCTGACTTCAAATTCGAACGGACCAATCAAAGGGGAGCTAAGTGATGAAGAAATAATCAAACCAAAGGGGAAGGAATCTGCCACAAACACAGAATCATTATTAAATTTGAAACAAAATCAGGATGTAAGCATTTAAAATTTAGAATGTTCACTGATATTTGTATTTATTTATAAACCTTTATTTGAGCACTTTGTCGGTACCAAACATCTTGATGACATTTATATAGGCCCAAAGTGTAGAAATAACTGGAAAGCAGATTGTTCTTATCTGTAACATAGGATATTTTTTATATTACAACTTAACATTAAACACCTGTTACTTTGATGTGAACATGCTCACAACTTGGCTTGTTCAGTTGATTGTAGATTTATTTGTCAAGACAAAACATGTTTTTATGTACAAATATTCAGTGCTAATTTTTTCTTTGGATAGTATATAGATATATAAAAGTTTTTCAGTGAGTAGTTTTACAGTTGTTCAAAAGTGCATACCTGTTGATTTGGTTTAGTTATTGTTTTGAACTAAAAGTCCTATTTCTTTAGGGTATAAATAACATTTATTATAGAAAACATATTAAAAATTAAAATAGATTAGTGTCCAAAGCATATTTGTTAAACCATTCAAAAGAATTAACAGGGTATAATTTAAATTTCATGAAATATTAATATTTAATTAAAAACTCTAATTCATGCACCTGGATTCTGGGCTCTGGAGTGTTCACAATATTGTAACATTTAATGTATTCTGATGGCGATAAGAAGACAAGAAGAAAATGACCTAATTTTCAAACAATTTCTGAACTTTAGTTAACCACTGTCTCCTGTCACATCAGACAGAACTTAAACTTTAACAGAATAAACATAGAAGACGTTTCTAGTGAGCACATTACTGTGACATGGATATACAAATATACATATATTCTCTGCAGAGTGTTCTAGAAGACAGCTCCAAGCTAGACGTGATAGAACTGTACACTGACCGTGCGTCTGAGCTAGTGACCAGTGTGGACGTCAAGGGAGTCCTAACACCTGACCTACTGCTGTACCAGGTGAGACATTACGCTTTAATAATATATTTTTCGTTAAAAGGAAGTGTCTTCTTAGCGAAAATCCTGTGTAGGATGAAAGTGTTGTCCCTGATTAGCCTGTGCAAACTGCACAAGCTTATCTGGCCCAACACTTTACATACATGCATTAATCCCCCTTTTTCCAGGGCAAGGCTTATTTGTTAAGATCACCAAAGGTAGGTTTTTTTCCTTCCATTAGGTGTGTCCAAAATCAAAATGAGCTGCTACTTGACCCATAGGATAAAAATAGAGGCAACAATATCACACATAAAACACACACATGAATTGTTTAGGAAAAGATGGGACACATTTGTAGAAAATACAGCCGTATGAACATGCCAATCTCTTTAATATAATACTTTCAGTAGACTCAACTGAACCTAGACCACCTATCTCTTTCTTCTCTCCAAAACATAATACTCTGAAACCATATTTCTTTCAGTTACATTTGTTGGAGCGAAAATTCTTGAATCTTTATGTGTGTTTGTATGACTTTAAACATGTATGTTTTCAGAAATAAAATGTTATAATACAAAAAAAATATCAAAATGAGCTGGTAAATGAGCCAGGAAAGCGGATCTGTGTTCTCATTGTAGTTTTGCAACAATATTTCACATATAGTTTATTTTTCTGTTTGATAAGGTGTAAATAATCACCAGAAAGGGAGACCAATTCTTTCACACTTGCAAATGAAACTGAATTTGTATAGTTTCCCCATCATCAAAACAACTTGTTTTATCCTTAAACTGTAGTACATGTACTTAATGCAACGGATATGAAATACTACATCAAATTATACTGCCTTATGTTGTATTTTGTTTTAATAAAGGTCAGCTAAGCGAACAATTAATTTTGAGTTTGACATTTATTATTTTTTATAGCTTTTTTATGGTATGTTTTATTGATCAGATTTGACAACTGTTCTTACTAAATGTACTATATATTTTAATTTTTCCAGGCACATTCAGATACAATAGTGGTCGGATGTAACTCACAAACGTTGATACAGATTTTCAAGCTTGAGGATAACAAAATTATTAAGACTGGAGAAATTGTGAGTAATTTAATTTAACTGTGTTGTTTATTTCATCTTTACTGTTTTGGGAATTCAAGATGTTTAACACGTATTATAAAGCTTCTTGAGAATCTTTGATAATCATAGTAAACACACATTTGCATTCTCTTAATATGCAAAATGTAAATGTTTATTTTGTTATTAATGCAATATATATTGGAATTACATAAACATATATTTTTTTTTAAATCTGTATGTACTAAATGAAGATTGATGTGTCAATGCCATGTTCCTTCTTTGTAAAATCATCAAACATACTGACAATAAAACAGCACCAATAGACACAGAAACAACTTCATGCAATGTGCTCGTATTTTCAGAATTTAGACCGACAGGAGAGACCTAAAGGCATAGCAAGTTTCCACGGTAACAGTTACGGGAATGAGGAAGGGGTCCTTATTCTGATTGGCAAGAAAGATCACACCGATTCCGCATTCCTGTCATCAACAGCCTATGCAAACATGAAGTCTGTACTGAAGTTCTTTAACGTGAAACAGGGTGAGTTAACAGGATGTGTCTTCATTTTGTGTGTTTGTGGCGTGTTTTGTTTTGTGTCATGTGTCTTTGAGCCTCGTTCTGGGAAAACTGGGCTAAATGCATGTGCCTAAAGTGTTGTCCCAGTTAAGCCTGTGCAGGCAACAATCCAGTATAGCCTGTGCAGACTGAAGCTTATAAGACTGCACAGGCTAATCTCGGATGACACTTTAGGAAAATGCATTAAGCCCAGTTTTTCCAGAACAAAGCTTTTAATAAAATGCCACTGTTGCTGGTGCAGCTGAAGTTTCATTTTGATGTTTATTATAGTACTTATTGGTTTGTTATCACTTATTCTTACTAAAATCTTTTTTAAACACTTCTATTGTCATTAAAATACTTCTTGATTTATTAAATTATTTATTATAAAATATAATGAATATAAATTCTTTGTAAAGTATCAATGTGTTTTGGGTTTTGAAGTTGATTGTATGCTGGTATTTTTCATCTTGATTCTTTAGTTTTATAATATGATAAATAATATTTTATTGCTTTGAAAAATATATATGTTTGTGTGATAGTTTCTTTTTTAATGCCCCCGAAGGTGGGCATATAGTGATTGCACTGTCCGTCTGTCCGTCTGAAATTCCGTCACACTTAAACTTTAAAGTTTGCGTTTAGGTTTTGAAAAATGTGGAAAAAGGGGGCATATGTCATCCTATGGTGACAAGCCTTGTTTTCTGAGTTTAAATCTGCTTTCTTTATGTACCTTCTATATTGAGTCTATGCTTTGTTGTTCCTGTAATTGAGAATAAACAAACTCATTTTGAACTGTCATTTTTAGGTCGATATTCAAAGAATAATCTGACACACACAGCCAGTGTGCCCTCAATTCCTACAAGTGTGGAGACAAATGGTAACCATGACAACAAAGATGGCGACAACATTTACGAGAGCGTAATGACGTTTGGCATGCACCAGAAGTACAGCCAGAGCAGTCGGGACATCAGCGATAACAACAACTTGCGCAAACCAGTGTCCAAATCAACCAGTGTGCTGATCCCTAAGAGCGACAATGACTCAACAAAACAAAATGGTAGCTATAGAAACAGCTTCCATGGAGATTTCGATGCCTTTGCTAAAGCTAGGGTAATGAAAACTATTGGCGATAATATTCCTGAGGAAGCAGAAAATGGGGTCAAGGTCAATGGAAACATTAGGCATAGTATCCATGGTGATTTTGAAATCAAATCAAAGGAGAGTGTGGCTGTGCCTGAAAATGGTCAGGTGATTGATGAATCAGCTCCAGTTCCCCCTAAAAGACCACTAAGAAAGAAACAATCCATGAGGAAAAAAGAAGATTTGTCTAGGACGTCATCAAATTCAAGTCAGGAAAGGAGTCGAGCCAATTCTGGTGTTAGTGGCACTCTGCCTATGGAGTATTTGTCAGACTGTTCTGAGATGTCACCCAGAGATTCGCCAAGGATTGATGGGAGAAAGGTGATCAGTGGGGAAGATGCACCCATATCTAGTCTAGAAAGTGAAATGATGGCTAAATGGACGGAGACATCTGCTGCTTTTGTGAACACAGAAGGAAATGTTCAGAGTCATCATGATTCACAGGTTGTGACAGAGAAAAGTGCTGTTTCAGTAAAGGTTGTGGCTCCTAAAGTGAAGCAAGTTCCTAAATGTGTTGATATGCAAGAGGAAAAGACTGAGCATGACGCGCCTAAAGTGCTTACAATACACATTGGAAGCAAAAGTGATAGTTTAAATAGACATGGTCAGATTGAGGAAATCGGATCTAACATGGACAATGACAAGAAACCTTTGGAGATAGAAAGAGTAGATTTCGAATCTCAAACATGCAATTTTAAAACTTCAGACTTTGGCAACTTGTGTTGCCCAGATGTGGAGTCACAAAAAGTTGTTATGACGATTTTGGGAAACAAGTTCCAGGCTAGAGAGTCTGACAGGAGCATGTCTGACTGGCTTGTGTCTGACAGGGTTGTGTCTGACAGGGTTACATCTGACAGGGTTACATCTGACAGGGTTACATCTGACAGGGTTACATCTGACAGGGTTGCATCTGACAGGGTTGTGTCTGACAGGGTAACATCTGACAGGGTTGCTTCTGATGTTGGTACATGCTCCTCTAGTCTGGCAGGAGGTCACAAGTTCAGTACCTCGCTTGAGTCACTGGATGACATTGACAAGATCTTGAAGGAACAGGTAACTGCTGCTGTTTGATTTGTATAGTGTAATACTGGTATTGAACTATCTGTAGCTACTGTCCTATATATAAGTTACTGAATTTGGTTTCTGCCATTAGAGTTTCAAAGTATGAATTTCCCCTGTATGCTATTAAATAAAAAAATAAAAAATTATAACACTTGTTTAACTAAAGGTCTGGCTAGAAAAACTTTTTTTTTAAATTAAATACATATTAATGTGTTGTTATGCACATTTAATTGCACATTTCTTACAGTGATTAGGTGTGTACTGGTAATTGTTGTGCACATATAACAGTACATTTCTTACTGTGATTTGTTGTGTATTGGTAATTGTTGTGCACATTCAAAAGTACATTTCATGCATTTGTTGTGTACTTTAAATGTTGTATACATGTAACATTACATTTTTGACAGTGATTTAATGTGTACAGGTAATTGTTGTGCACATTTAACAGTATATTTCATGCATTTGTTGTGTACTTGTAATTGTTGTACACATTTAATATTACATTTTTGACAGTGATATGTTGTGTACTGGTTATTGTTGTGCACTTATAACAGTATATTTCTTACTGTGATGTGTTTTGTATTTGTAATTGTTGTGCACATTTAACAACACATTTCCTACAGTGATTTGTTGAGTACATGTACTGGTAATTGTTGTGAACATTTAACATCCCATTTCTTAAAGTGATTTGTTGTGTAGACAAAGTGGTTATTGTTGTGCACATTTAACAGCCCATTTCTTACAGTGGTTTGCTGTGTTCTGGTAATTGTTGTGCACATTTAACAGCCCATTTCTTACAGTGGTTTGCTGTGTTCTGGTAATTGTTGTGCACATTTAACAGCCCATTTCTTACAGTGGTTTGCTGTGTTCTGGTAATTGTTGTGCACATTTAACAGCCCATTTCTTACAGTGGTTTGCTGTGTTCTGGTAATTGTTGTGCACAT